>JAQQSK010017186.1:0-10198 GCA_028658325.1 Potorous gilbertii | reverse complement strand
GATGCTTCATTTGACTCCATCTCCTAAACTTCTTAACAAAGAAGTCAGTCCTTCCAAAAGGGAAATTCCTTGGCTAGGGAAAAGGCAGGGGGCCTCATCTCCTGGAAAAGTCAGCAAGGAAGCAAGTACCACAAAGGAAGGAGTACCACAAAGCCATGTGTACAATTTCTGGATTGGGGGGGAGTGAGGGAGTCACTAACTGTGGTAGCTGCTTTAGGAGAGAACAGTAAGTAAAGCTAGCTGGGATAAGACAGAAAGATTCTTCATCTGCCTTGCAGGCTGTTAGGGTTTGCTACAATCTATCTAACTCAAGTCATTCTATAATAATGTAGAAATATTCTTAGACTGACCCTGAGGCTGAATTAGCAAATAAGTATTGTTACTGTCCAAGTTGCTTTGGGGTATTCTCTACAACCTTACTCCCTCCAAGAACAGCTATCCCTTCCACATTGAGACTTTCCCTATCATGGTTTCAATATGTTGCAGGTTGGCATAAGAAATTAAGTGAGAATTTGGGGGTAGTTTTAGGTGACTTGTGAAAGCCATCAGACAACACAGAAAAGGTTTAGAAACTCAGAAATGCATTATATATATAATATCAACATATTTTATCTTTTAATACCATAATAATTCAGACGTCTTCTCTGGTATGAAGGGAGGACCAAAAAATTTTATGTGGATCATGAGGGCACTGTAATGTGGAAGGGATAACTATATAGGACTGAATGGCAAGCATTTGTTAAATACCTTTTATGTGCTTAATAAATATACTAGGTAATAGAGAAACCAAAACAAATGTTCTTAATGAGTTTATATTCTATGAACGAGATGCCATGTACATATATAAGCACATTCAGAAAAAAAATCCAAATAAATTCAAGATAGTTTTTGAAAGGGAGGGGAGTAGCAGATGAGGAGATCAGGAAAGGTTTCTTGTAGAAGGCAGAGCTCCCCAGAGGAACATGGAAGTCACAGAAGCTCCTAGCTCCCTATCCTCTGGGAAGCTTAGGCAGTCAGCACCACACTAGGGAAGACAACAGGGGAAAATATTAGGTCACTATAGTCAAGTCATTGCAGGCCTCTGAAAAGCTAACTTTTCTTCCTCTTTTCCAGTCTCTCATAGGTTATGCCATAAAAGCTGTGCCAGTAAGACCAAAATAATTTGCCCCAAAGGCAGGGCAGGGTGACTCTAAAATATTTCCTGATTCTGTGTAGCTCCTGATGCCCAGTTCTGAAACTGTCTCAGTTAAGCCATTTTTTCTTTTCTTAATGGCATTTTTTTCTCCACTTACATGTCCAGACAATTTTTAGTATTTATTTTTATATGCATACAATCATATTAAATGTATTTTCACATTACTCATATTGTGAAAAAAGAATCAGAACAAAAAGGAAAAACCATAAGAAAGAAAAAAAGAGAAAATAGTAAGCTTCCATCTGCATTCAGATTCCATAGTTTTTTCTCTGGATATGGACAACATTTTCCATCATGAGTCTTTTAGAATTGTCTTAAATTATTGCATTGCTGAGAAGAGCTGAGTCTATCAAAGTTGGTCATTGCACAATGTTGCTGTTACTGTGCACAATATTCTTCTGGTTCTTTTCATTTACTCAGCATCAGTTCATGTAAGTCTTTCCAGGTTTTTATGAAGTCTGTCTGCTCATCATTTCTCACAGCATAGTTTTATAGCCCTTTGGGCATCAATCTAATTGCTCTCCAGAATAGTTAGATCAGTTCACAACTTTATCAAAATTGAGTTAGTTTTTCTACATCTACTTTCCTACATCTTCTCCAACATTTTTGTTTTGTCATGTTTAGCCAATCTGATAGATGTGATGTGGTACCTCAGAGTTGTTTTGATTTGCATTTCTCTAATCAATAATGAGTTAAAGCATTTCTTATTTAGAGCATATAGATACCTTTAATTTCTTCATCTGAAAACTACTTGTTCCTATCCTCTGATCATTTATCAATTGAGGAATGACTTATAAATTTGACTCAGTTCTCTACATATTTTAGAAGTGAGGCCTTTATCAGAAATATTGGTTGTAAAAATTGTTTCCCACCTTTCTGCTTACCTTCTAATCTTGGTTATATTGGCTTTGTTTGTGCAAAAACTTTTCAATTTAATGTAATCAAAATCATCCATTTTGCTTTTTATAACATTCTCTATCTCTTGTTTGGTCCTAAATTCTTCCTTTCTCCATAAATCTGACCAGTAAACTATTCCTTGCTCTCTGTTTACTTATAGTATTAGCCTTTAAATCTAAATCATGTACTCGTTTTGACTTTATCTTGGTTTATGGTGTAAGGTGTTAGTCTATGCCTAATTTCTGCCATAGTAGTTTGCAGTTTTTCCAGCAGTTTTTGTTAAATAGTGAGCTCTTATTCCAGAAGCTGGAGTCTTTGAGTTTATCAAAGAGCAGATTATGAATCATTGACCATTGTGTTTTGTGTGCTTAACCTACACCACTGATCTACCACTCTATTTCTCAGCCAGTACCAAATAGTTTTGATGACTGCTGCTTTATTATACAGTTTAAGATCTGTATGGCTAGGCTACCTTCTCTTGCATTTCTTTTCATTAATTCCCTTGGTATTCTGGACCTTTTGTTCTTCCACATGAATTTTGTTATTATTTTTTCTAGCTCTATAAAATAATTTTTTGGTAGTTTGATTGGTATGGCACTGATTAAGTAAATTAATTTAGATAGAATTGTCATTTTTATTCAGAGCTCTTAAATCTTTCAAAATTGTTTGACTCTATAATGCTGTTGTTACTGAAAAATTATTGGTTCTGCCCACTTCACTCTATAATAGTTCATACAAGTTGTCCTAGGTGTCAGTGAAACCGTCCCTTAAGCCTTTCCCCAAATGATGGGCATTCCCTTAGTTTCTCATTATTTGCCACATCCAAAAGGACTGGTATAAAGATTTTTGTTCATATGGGTCCTTTTCCTTTCTCTTTTATCTCTTGGAGGTATATAATGTAAATTGTTCTGGAATTAGCCCATAAATCAAAGGAATCATGAGATTATCCACAGAGAGCTTCTATTCCAAACCCCTTGTTTTACAGCCAAGGAAACTTAGTCACAGAGAAGTAAAGACACTTGTCCAAGATTTCTCAAATAAATTACTTGTGCCAAGATTTAAACCCGTATATTGACTTCAAAGACAACCCTTTTCCCTACAAACCATACTATCATGGATCAAGGAAAAGGGAGGGCACCAAACATTGATTGATGTGGAATCAGGGCAAGACCTCAACATGTATGAATGATTTTTCATTCCCTCACAGATAGGTTTCTTTTTGTCTCCTTTTAACTGTGAAGTACTCCAAAGGGGCCATGCCTTAAAAATTACATTGAAGTAGGAACTGGATGCAAGCACAGTTCTATGGCAGGAATGAATTTGTTAAATTGTTGACAGAAAGAGGAAACCTCAAGAAGTCATTTAGTCTACTGATCCATTCTCTTGACTTCGTTCAAGATAGAATCTAGACAATCCTCAGGTGAAAATTGACTGTTCTTTTTTTCTAACACCTTACTCAGATAAAATATATTAAGACTGAAGTTCTTAACCTATAATTCATGGATCCCCAAGGGGCCTGTGGCTAAATTTCAGGAAATCCATGAATTTGAAGGAGAAAAAAATTAAATCTCTGTTAACTAAAATTTAGGATCAATTATATGTTGTTATTGTTTACAGTTTTTCTGAGAAAGGATTCATAGGCTTCTTCAAATTGTCAAAGGTGTCCAAGACAGAAAATTAGAAACCCTACGTTAAGGGCTTCTTACCTCCCAAACTCCTCCAACTCTTAATTCTCTCTGAATAATATCTAAGGGTACAATTTTAGGAACTTAAAAGTATTTTTAAAAAGAAATCAGGGTGGAGAAAATGACACTCAATTGGAACAGGAAATTGCTTTTCTGGTATTTCCTTCTACTCTAAGTTTCTCACTTTCTTTCTCCCAATTTATCTGGGCTAACAGGAACCTGACATGATTTAGCCAGAGCATGTTAATCAGCAACACACAGGCTATTGTTATCTGTGGTGCCTGATTCTCAAATCATAACTGATTAAGTTTGGGGTTTAGATCAGAGTAAAGACCAGGATGTGTTATAGGAAAGCATAGTTCAATTATTTTACAGTTGGGAACAGGGTGATAGTCCTCCATTTTACAGGTGAAAACACTAAGACCCTGAAAGAGATAAAGTAATTTGCCCAAAGTCACAGACTTGGTTATTAGTGGAGATGGACACATAACTTCCTGATAATGGCAGAATTAGGACTAGAACCTAGGTGTCCTAATTCTTTAGTGTTCCTTTTCTTGGACCTAGAGAAAGTAAGACTTGAGTTCAAACCTAACCTCCAGGCACTATTGAAAGTTAGTCTAACTCAGTGATCAATTGTTCCCAGACCTGCTTGTCAATCACTGTTGGGGGAGGAGTCACCCAGTGTGCTGCTTTGTATTGCCTGCTCTTTGTCACGTACCAAGTCATCCCCTACCCCACTTTGTACCTGATAAAAATCACGCATAAGCATGAAGAACTAAGATACCATCCTCTTTTACTGAACTGTATCTATCCTAATTGTCTTTATCTCATTACAAAAGTTATCAATAAAAGCTAGCTCGTTGAATCCCTCGCTGGGCTAATTCTCTTTGTCCTGATTTTTTGCCTCTTTAATCAGGGCAAAATCAAGAACAAAGAATTTTCTTTTCGAAAACACTAGCTAAGTGACTGGGCAAATCACTTTACCTCTGTTTGCCTTTGGTTTCCTCATAATAATAGCAGGTTGTGGTAAGAATCAAATGAGATAATAACTGCAAAATATCTACCACCATGCCTGGCACATAGTAAAGCATGTGAAGATTAGCTATTCTTATTATTAATGTTATTGATTATTCACTATGCCATACTGCAAGCTAGCTCTTTCAAACTTCAGTTTAAGTATTGTGAGTTCTGCTTTTGATTCAAGTTTTATTTATTCAACTGCTGATTGCTGCCTTCATTAAATACTATTACCACATTAAAATGGGTAGAGTCTACTGGTGTAGGGGAATGGACTATATTTGGGTTAATGCCTTTTTTCAGGGTTGATTGTTTTTTATTTCCATTGATGCATTATTCTTGGTAAGGAAAGCAATTAGCTTCTTCCTTCATTGAGAATCCATTAAAGTAATAGAATATTAGTACTAGAAGGAATATGAGGTTAGAAACAGAATTGTCAGCATATACACACAGTAGTATAAAAAAAATCTATAAATTATATTCCTTTAAGTTTTGCATAGTGCTTTACACATATTATTTCATTCAATCTCATTCAATCTTTAATCAGCTGCTTCTTTCAAATCTGTAGTTTGATTGCTACCAGCCCTTTCTGTCCCATCTGTGACCTGGGGATGAAGATTGACAAAGGAAAGCACCAACAGTGGTGACAAAAGACTGTGGGTTGAAGTCCATGCTCTGACACTGCAGTCCTAAGCTACTCAGTTACAACCCCTCTGAATGTGTTTCTTCATCTATAAAATACCTACCCTATAATAGGGTCTTAAGATACTTTCAAAGTGCTATAAATATTGCAATTATCTATGCTGTTTGTTTTCTTCTTGGCCTTTATAGTAGTATCACTTTTTCTGGCTCCTACTTATATGGATCTCAGATCTCAGATCTGCCTCTGGTTCTACCTTTCCCAAACCTTCCAGCAATGTTGATTCTTCAATATAGACACCACGGTCTCTGGATTTTTCTCTAGTAGTCTTCTTTCCAAAGCTTAATTCAAGGTTCTGCCATCTAGGCTGGTACAGTTGGAATTCTTAATTAACCTGGGGTCCACGGATAGATTTCATGGGGTATGTGAAGTTGAATGGGGGAATAAATTAAATCTTTATTTTCACTAGCCTCTAGATGAAATTCAGCATTTCCTTGAAGTATTTAAAGTCAATAGGCTTCACCAGATTGTCAAAGGGGTCCACAATAACACACACAAAAAAAGGTTAAGAACCCCTGGGCTAGGAGGACAAAGGTATTATGAACATATGCGATCCAATACCAAGCAGATTCTTCCAGTTCCCCTCCTCCCGCCCTCTTTTCTCTTCTCCACCAGTTTAATCCTTTTCGTTTTAACTTCCACTCTGGTGCAGATTAGCCACTCCACAGACTTCACCACCACCCACCCCCGTCCACCTCCCTATAGCAAAGAGGGAATATTCTCAAGGTTCAAGAGTTGAAATCTCACTCCCTTGCGTAGGCGCAGACAGACGTGCTTTGGCTCACGGGGAGAGACTCAAATACTGAGACTACTGAAGTTGTCCTAAGAGTAAAAATATCAGTTATCAACTCTGGGCTTCAAGTTTCCTTCTGACATCCAAGAGCCACCCTCAGGGTTCATATTCAGTAATTCCGAAAAGTCCTCCCACTGAAACTCAGTCCATGTCCATACATAAGAGTAACATGTGGGTCTCAGATACCCACCTGTCTGTCTGCTTAGTCATTGTCCTCCACCATCATCCCCTTCCGTCACATCCTGTCCTCCAACATAGGGCTCCAAGTTGCCGAAGAGAATTCTTGCCTGGGATACGGGAAGAAGAGTGATGGCGAAGGAGGGAATGGGGGAAAGTCCACACAATCAGATTCCCTGAGTCCCAGAGTAAAATGAGAGAAGGGATGGATGTTGGAGAAAGAAAAGAAGTGAGATGTAAAACTAAGTCCTTTATGACCTGCTCAGGGGGAAGAAGGAGGGTGGAGTGGGGATGATCCGAGCCCAAGCAGCAGAGCCTCGAAGGTCATGCTATCTGCTGGGACTGCAGGGAGGGATGTGGTAACCTTAGGCTATTAGAATTTGTAGTTTTGAAAGAAGGGAAATTCTGAAATAGTGCGCACTAGCAGGGGAGGTCACTGGAAGGACCGAAAGTAAAGGACTTCCTTTTTCTCCTTATTCATCTACCAGGGTGTAATCCGGTTAAATCAGTACAATTCGAGGGGTCTGCGGACAGAGGGCAGGGCAGCCTGGGCTGCCCGAGAACTGGTTCCGCAACCCCAGGGGCCTCTCCATTGGCTGTCGTGGACATTGTTGTCTTTAATCTGCAACATGTCCTTCCACCAGAAAATTAAATCCCTCAGGAAAGAGCTACCCCCTTTGCCCCTCCCCGGTCCTTGACTCGCCTAGTTAGAGGACACTACCAAAAGAAGGTCTAAGACGCACAGGGCAGCAAGAATGGGGGAGGGAGGATGTGACCAGAGAGGGGGAGGGGAACGGAGGCGGGGACTGCGGATGGATCTGCGGTGGTGCTGCGACAGTGGGATCACCTTGAGACTGCAGCGTCGGAAAGCGGCAGAAAGAGCTTCGCTTTGGAGCAGGAGACATCGTGTTTACAGCTCTTTAGAAGGAGACGCCTGCGCCCGAGGTGAGGCCCCTATCACAACCTCCTCTTTGTCCTGACCTACACTCAGACCTGTCCAGGAGATGTATATTTTTGACAGCCGTGAGAATGAGGGGAGGCTAGGCGACTCCCCTCGCTCTGTATATCTCCCCGTCCCACATTTCCCCCCACACCTTCTCTCCTACCCTAATTTCATCTTATTCCATCTCAACTCCTTTCATGCTCCCTCTCCCATCCTGTTTTATCCCTTCTGGCAAATTTTTTCACCACCTGCATTCCTCATCTCCTCACTCTTTTCATCACCCACCCTATCGCTTCTGACGTGTGTTTTCTCCCCTTTCTTGATTTTTCTCTTATTTCCTAGTGTGTCTCTTCCTTACCCTTTCCCTCCCGTTTCTTTAGTGTGTCTCATCTCCATTTCCATCCCCTCCCTTTCTCACCAATTCTTGGCGTTTGTTCTTCCCCCCGCCCCAACCTTGCTCCCCTTCCTTTAATCCCCCTCCCCATTCTCCTGGTTTGTGCTCTTTCCCTTCCCCTCCTTCTCCCAGTTCTCTAGATACATGTTCTTCGCCTTTCCCTTTACTTTCCCCTTTTCTCAGCTCATGCTTTTCCCCCTCCTCCTACTCCTCTCCCATGAATCCCCCTCCTAATTCTCCTGGTGCATGCTCTTACCCATTTCCCCTCCCGGATCTCTTGGTATATGCTCTTCCCCTCCCCCATTCCTTTCACCTCCCAGTTCTCTGGGTACGTGCTCTTCCCCTCCCCCATTACTTCCTCCTCTCAGCTCTTTCCCCTCTCCCTCCTTTTATCCCCCTCCCAACTCCCTTGGTATGTGCTTTTACCCATCTCCTCGCCCTCTCCGCTCTCTTGATACATGCTTTTCCCCTCCCCCACTCCTTCCCCCTCCCAGCTCTCTTGGTACGTGCTCTTTCCCTCCCCTTCCATCCCCTCTCTGCCCTCCTGGTGCAAGCTCTTACCCATCTGATCCCTCCCCTGCCCCCTCCCTTGATCCCATCCGATCCCCGCTCTCATGGAGCATATCCTTCCCCTCCTCCCTTCCATCCTCATCTCTGGGGAATGTTCTTTCCACTTTAGTTTTTAGTTTGGTCCCCACCCTTGGCAATCTCACTGCTGGTTACTGGCTCCTTCAGAGGAAAGCAGGCAGACAGACCTCAAAGCACTGGCAGGCCTGGAGATGACAGACATTGAAGCGAAGTGACCTGGTTAATTAAACTCTTTGGTCCTTGTGTGAGAGCATCTCAGACTGTCTCAGCTTTGAAACCTGGCTCATCCAGACCCCCAACAAATTCTCCCTTACCTTCAGTAATGGCAAAGATGAGGCAGGACTTTTCCCTTCTCTCCTTCTTCTTGGGTTTTAACAGCCACCAGACTATAAAGTAGTTTTGAGCCCTTCTGAGTCTGTGGTTCACCAGATAAAAGCTTCTCTTCCCCTCCTCCCCCCCACCTCTACCACGTGCTACTGTTACACCCATAGAAAGCATCCTGTCCTGCTGAACGTTAAAGTTGGGGATGTTAAGAGGTGAAAGGAGAATTGCCTCTGATTATTGCCGGTAATATAATAGGGTACAATTACACAATCTTTTCCGTTAGGGAAGAGAAGGGAAGGTGGGTGTGTTTTCTTAACACTTTTTTTCTTTAACAGTTTCATAATTTCCTGGGTTTTTTTCTTTCATATCTATGGGGAGAAAGCACTGAGTCCAGTGTCTTGTCACAGAATCTGAAACTTAGTCTGGGCTATATTTACCTGGTTTGAAATTCTCCCTTCCCTTTTTAGGTAAGTGATGTAGAAACTTGAAAAGGGCATCCATATGATTTGGTCCTAGGACTTTCCCCCTGGAGCCAGACCATAGGGCTTTTGCATAGTGCTTCAGTAAGAGTTGACTGAACCAGACTTCTCCATCTCTCTGCGTCCCCCATGCACGTAACTTCTGGTAACTGGGTGACTGCCTCTTGCTGATTGGCTGCCTTAGGAAGCGTTACTCATATTTTATGCATCACTCTTCCACCTCATGATTCACTTCTCCTAGGTTGGGAAGGAGATCATGAAACCTCTGAGGGAAGGTTTTCATTTGTGTCCCACACAATCTGTTGGTGGAGTTTTCCACTCATTCTCTTTGCTTTCTGTTACCTCCTCTTGTATATTGAATATGTTCATTTGGTGCAAAGACTAACATGCATCCTTTGGGGGTGAGGATAACAAAAGGAGGCAAAGAAGATTGTATATAACCACTGAATGCCTGTATATTTTGATGTATTTATATTTTTTCTTTTAAAAACCTCAGATATGGATACATGTGGTGATTCCTCATGCTATATGATTTCCAGCATAGTAGTAATTAATGAGTCATTACCATTTCCCTGAGTGTGTTACAGAAAGTTAAATCTAATGTTGCTCAGAACTGAAGCTTCCAGATATGATTTTTGTTAACTGAAAAAGAGTTCAAGGAACTTTGTTATCTTTCTCTGATTTAGGGCAAAACCTCAAGCTTGAACTGTGGAGATTGTAAGCTCTTTCAGGGGACAGACTGTTTACTTCTTATTTTTAAATCTCTTTATCCTAGCACAGAAGTGCTTAATAAATGCTTGTTGGATTTAAGTTTCTGTGAAATGAAGTTATTTTGGTGTTATCTCAATTAACATCTTCTGGAAACCCTGGGGGACCTCAGAAGGAAAAACTAATCTGATGTGTGCATTGTTTACAAGACAGCTAATAATATTGGGAAAATATCTGTACAAATTCCATTGGGACATGAAATTCTTAGTGAACTGGCATCTGTTGTGTTTGGGCAGAA
>JAQQSK010017185.1:0-10198 GCA_028658325.1 Potorous gilbertii | reverse complement strand
TTGCATTGGGTTTGTTTGTGCAAAAACTTTTCGATTTAATGTAATCAAAATTATCCACTTTGCACTTCATAATGTTCTCTCTCTCTTGTTAGGTCATAAATTTCTCCATTCTCCGTAAATCTGACAATCACACTATTGCTTGCTCCCCTAATTTGTTTAAAGTATCAATCTTTATACCTAGATCATGTATTCATTTGAACTTTATTCTTGTGTAGGTTGGTCTATGACTAGCTTCCGCCACACTTGCCCATTTTTCCCAGAAATTTTTTGTCAAACAGCGAGTTCTTATTGCAGAAGTTGGGATCCTTGGGTTTGTCAAACAGCAGATTGCTATATTCATTAACTACCATGTCTTGAGTACCTAACCTATTCCACTTGTCTACCCCTCTGTTGTTAGCCAGTGACAAGTGGTTTTGATGATTCCTTCCTTTTAATGAAATTTGATGTCTGGTATAGCTAAGTCATCTTCTCTAGTATATCTTTTCATTAGTTCCCTTGATATTTTGGACTTTTTTGTTCTTTCAGATGAATTATGATATTATTTTAACTAGCTCTACAAAATAGTCACCTGGTAGTTTGATTGGTATGGCACTGAACAAGTAAATTAATTTAGGTAGCATTGTCATTTCTATTATATTAGCTTGGCCTACCCACGAGCAAGTGATGAATTTCCACTTTCTTAGAACTGACTTTACTTGTGTGAATAGTGTTATGCAATTGTATTCATATAGTTCCTGAGTTTATTTTGGCGGGTAGGTTCCCAGATATTTTATAGTGTCTACCACAGTTTTAAATGAGATTTCTCTTTCTGTCTCTTCCTGTTGGGATTTGTTGGTATTATATAGAAATTCAGGTGATTTGTGTGGGTTTATTTTGTAACCTGCAAAGTTGCCAAAGTTGTTGATTATTTCAAGTAATTTTTACTTGATTCTCTGGGATTCTCTAAATATATCATCATATCATCTGCAAAGACTGATAACTTAGTTTCTTCTTTGCCCATTCTAATTCCTTCCATTTCTTTGTCTTTTATTGCTACAGCTGGCATTTTTTTTTAAGTAGAAAACATTTTTAATTCACCCAAAGGTGGCAAGAGCTCTCATGGTGAAAGATGACAATTTTTGGATTTGCATATTTATATTAGTTTTAGCTACATTTCCCCCTAACTTTGGGCCCTAACTCTTAAACATGACTCATAAAATCAAAGAAGTGAGGTAATAGACAAAGATGGGACATGGATGACTTTATGAGTCAAAATGTGTGAATACTACAGTTCAAATATTAGGACAACTAAATCTTTATGCTATACTCAGGAAATCTTTTTAAAACCCATTTTTTGACTTTCACACGAACTGAAAAGTACTGTATCTGGTCAAATCCAATCTTCTATTCACAGAAAGTTTCCAATGAAACAATTTCTACCAATAGTTGGCTTCTAAACATGCCAAATTTGGTCCTCTACCTCTGCTCCTCCTGTGTACTATATGTACACGGCTATGCAAAAACACTATCTATGGGGTTAGGGAACAAGGGTAGGGGTAGGATGGACCTGTGATTTCATCAGTGTGGCCAGCTCCCAGGGTAGAAACCTCTGCCACCAAAGCAGATCCACAAACTCATCTATAACTTAGCTGGAGAGACTTGCCTGGGGCAATAAGAGATTAAGTGACTTGCCCATGGTCACAAATCCAGGATGCTTTAAGAGGCAGGATTTAAATCAATGATCCATTATGTTCTGCTGCCTCTCAACAACACATCAACCAATAATATAAACAAAAGTAATGTGAAAAGCATTTCTATTTTCTTCACCTTGGTAATCTACTCAGTTTAATATCATGCCTAAACTTGAGGCTTTACTAAAGTAATTATGATTTTAAGTTTTTTTCATGTCAGTAATCTTCAATGCATCCTTTCCCAGGACTGGATTTCACACTGGGAAATCCAGCAAAGCAGCAAAAAGTGATTAAGGTATGGAGTTTTAAGAATTAAATATATTACTCTGCTTAAAAAAAAGGGGGTGGGGTTGGATTGCATGCGCTTGTAGTAAGGTATAAAATGAGTACTAAGTCCTCCCTTTTTATGTTGAATACCTCCCTACAAACTTAAGGCCAAGCTAAGGCATATTCCATATGCTAAATAATGAATTACACCTTCCAAAGATGACCATAATTTGGGATTTTTAAAAGAGTATTCCACTGGGATACAGTTCTTTGTCTTTCCTAAGATCATTGTACATCTGATCATATGTTGTTTTGAAATCATAAACATTCAGCTTGTCTGGTGCTGGTCCTGGAAGTTTCACATGAGTTCCTGTTCCAAAGGATCTGACACTGAATCCTCGTTTGCTGAGGATGTTGTGCGCCTCCATGCTCCGGTTCTGGTTACTCGAGCACACCACGGCCACTCGCAGCGGCGACGACGGCATGATGGCTGTGGCGGCGACGACAAGGGGATGCCGCCGGCAGCGAGGGCCTCGCGCGTCTCTCCCGTTCCGGGAACCGGCGGACGTCGCGACAGCAGCCACCTCAGATCAGCCCGAGCAAAATGGCGACGCCTGGCATTTCTAATACTATATTGATTAACAGTGTTGATAACGGACATATTTGTTTCACCCCTGATCTTGCTGGAAATGTGTCTAGCTTGTTAATTATTAATTAATTATTAACTCCATATAATGCTTGCTGATGGTTTTTGGTAGATGCTGTTTATTATTTTAAGGAAAGTTCCATTTATTCCTATGTTTTCCAGTGTGTTTTCTATAGTAATGAATGTTGTACTTTGTCGAAAGATTTTTCTGCATCTATTGAGATAATCATGTGGTTTCTCTCGGTTTTCTTGTTGATATGGTCAATAAAGCTAATAGCTTTTCTAATACTCAACCAGCCCTACATTCCTGGTATAAATTCTACCTGATCATAATGGATCACTCTCATGATAAGGTTTTGTGTTCTTTTTGCTAATGTCTTATTTAAAATTTTTGCATCTATATTCATTAGAGAAATTGATCTATATTTTTCTTTCTCTGTTTCAACTCTTTCTCGTTTAGGTATTAGAACCATATGTGTATCATAAAAAGAATCTGGTAGTATCCCTTCTTTGTCAGTTTTTCCAAATAGTCTATATAGTATTGGCATTAACAGTTATTTTAACGTCTGATAGAATTCATTTGTAAATCCATCTAGTCCTACACATTTTTTCCTTGAGAGTCCGTTTATGAGCTCTTCAATTTCCTTTCCTGAGATGGGGTTATTTAACAACTTCCTCTTGTGTTAATATGTGCAATTTATATTGTTAAAAATAATCATCCATCTCATTTAGATTGTAGAATTTATGGGCATACAGTTGGGCAATTTCCTCCTCATTGGAGGTGAGTTTACCTTTTTCATTTTTGATGTTGGCAATTTGGTTTTCTTCTTTTTTTCTAATTAAATTGACCAAAGGTTTATAAATTTTATTGTTTCATAATACTAACTCTTAGTTTTATTTATTAGTTCAATAATTCATCATTTCAGTTTTATTAATTTCTCTTTTGGTTTTCAGTATTTCTAATTTGTTATTTACCTGGGGATTTTCAATTTGTTCTTTTCGAGTGTTTTCAACTGCATGCCCCATTCATTGATCTTCTCTCTCTCTTTTATTCATGTGCATTTAAAGACATAAAGCTTCCCCTAAGAACTACTTTTGCAGTATCCCATAAGATTTGGTAGATTGTCTCTTTATTGTTATTCTGTGGTATGAAGTTATTGATTGTTTCTCCATGTGTATACCCCCGTTACAAATGTGTTTCTTTTAACAACATATTGTTGGATTATGGTCTTTAATTCATTGTGCTATCCATCTCCATTTTATGGAAGAGTTCACCCCTTTCACATTCACAGTTATGATTACTGTCTCTGTCTTTCCCCCCAACCCCTTTACCCTTCTTTATGCTTTTAGTTCTCCCTTCTCCCTTCTATTCCACAATAGAGTTTTAGTTTTTGACCACCGTATCCCTCAGTCTTCCCTTCCTTTTTTCAACAACTGTCCCATTTACTCCCCTTTTCACTTACTACTTCTTCTGTTTCTTTTAGTCTCACCTCCCTTTTCTTTTCCTCTTCCCCTCCTACTCCCTATAGAACTAATTGTATTTTTATACTTAACTGAGCTTGTTGTACCCTCCTTGAATTTAATCAATTGAGAGTAACTCTCAAACAATGCTCATCTCCTTCCCCTTTTTCCTCTCTACTGTAATATATTTTTCTTCCTCTTCCTCTGGAGGACTTAATTTTTTTCTGCCTCCTCTTTTACACATCTGCCATCACAATCTCTTAGCACCCTTAAATAACACTTGTTATCATCACATCATTTAATTTATACTCCACTCTACCTATGTATATCACTTTTTTGTTTCATAATATACAATTTTCAAGATTACCAAGTATCATCTTTCCTTATAGGGATGCAAACAGTTTGCCCATATTATGTTTTTTCCTCTGCATACCTTTTTATACCTCTCTTGAGACCTGCATTTAAAGATCAAATTTTCTATTGAGTTCTGGCCTTTTCATCAGGAAGGTCTGAAAGTTCCTTATTTCATGGAACGTCCATCTCCTTGCCTGAAATATTATGCTCAGCTTTGCTGGGTAATTAATCCTTGGTTGTATCCTCAGTTCCTTTGCCTTACAGAATATAATATTCCAATTCCTTCGATCTTTAAATGTAGAAGCTGAAAGGTCCTGTGTGATCCTAACTATAGCTCATCGACATTTGAATGGTTTCTTTCTGGCTCCCTGCAGTAATTTCTCCTTCACTTGATAGTTCCGAAATTTGACAACGATATTCCTTGATATTTTTAGTTTGGGGACCCTTTCAGGTGGATTGTTTTAATGAATATTTTGCCTTCTGGGTCAAGGACTTCTGGACAATTTTTCTTGATGATTACTTGGATGATATTGTTCAGGCTTTTTTTTTCATCATGGCTTTCTGTTAGACCAATAATTTTTGGATTTTCTCTCCTGGATCTTTTTTCTTGGTCAGTTATTTTTTCAATGAGATATTTTATATTTTCTTCTATTCTTTCATTCTTTAGATTCTGTTTGACTGATTTTAGATATTTCATAGAGTCATTACCTTCCATTTGCCCAATTCTAATGTCAAATAAATTATTTTCTTCAGTTACATTTTGCATCACCTTTTACATTTGTCCAATTTTTTCTTTTCAGTGTTTATTCTCTCCATTTAGGTTTTGAAATTCCTTTTCCATTTGTCCAATTTTCCTTTTTAAGTAGCTATTCTCTTCAGTTACCTTTTTTTTCATATTTTTAGAATCATTGGCTAGTGTTTCTTCTACTTCTCCAGTCTGGCTTTTAAAATCCTTCTTGAGCTCTTCCAAGAATATTCTTTGTGCTTGAGATCAGTTCATACTCTCTTATGAAGTTTCATATGAGAGTACAGTCTCAATGCTGACCTCTTTAGTATTCATGTTTTGGTCCTTTTCCCTATAATAAGCTTCTATGGTTGTTTCTAGTTTGCTTTCTGCTCATGATGATCACCAGTTTCCTGGCTTTTAGAGTAGATCTCTGCTTCTGGAACACAGAGGGCTCAGTTTCACGGTTCATGTGCTTATAACTTGAGCCTTTGTTTATTGTGACCTCTGGTTCTTTTCAGCTAGAAAGTAGAATGCTGCAGCTTATCTGGTGCTGAGTTGGGCGGTGTGACAAAGTAGAGGCCAGGTGAAATCTTTCTGAGTTTCCTGGAGTTACCCTGGAGGTAGCTGAGCTTCATGAGATATGGGAGAGAGGTGATCTAGCCTGAAGAGGTCTCCTTTACTGAGCTAGTACACAGACAGGCTTAGTGGTTGGTGAACCCATCTGTGATAGTATCTTCCTCATTCCTCTGCATGTGTTGAAGCATGCCTGAGATTCTGTTGTTGGTGATTAACAGCTCCACTTCCTGGTGTTCAGAATGTCCTCCAAGTTCCCTGTGGTGGGACTGTCTGGCACAGCTCCAGTTCTGCACTGATCCCCTTCAGCCGCAGCAAGAAGCCTCCTCCCCCATTTGCAATTTTCCTAGCCTCATGGGCTAAGAGATTATTTACCCTTTCAGTTGACCCCACTATTCCACTATTTCCTGGGGAAATATTCCTTGGATTTTTCAAGGTCAGCAAAGGGAGGGGGGTCGCATTTACAGATCACTCTGCCATCTTAACTTCCAGATGGTCAAATAGGTGATTTACAGACATTTAATTTGTGGGCTCCTAAAGTTCTGTGCTTCTCTCTTATTAAGTTCCCCTGGACTCCTGTCCTGGGATGATGTGTTTGAGAACCTGCTCTGCTTCAGACCACCAGGTGATTCCTCCTCAGCATTGCTATGGTGGAGTCTGTGCTGGTACAGTCCATGTGCTCTGTAATCTGTAAACATCTTTTATAAAGGTGAAATTATGGTAAGGATGGTTTCAAAGACACTTATGAGGACTTCTAGGAATTCATATATATTGAAGTGAGTAGAGCCAAGGGAAGACGTTCTTCAATGACAAAATTATGACACAGACAAAAACTTTGAAACTACTGGGAACTCTGATCAGTATACTAACCCATCACAGTTCTGGAGGACTCATCATGAAAGATGTTACCCATCTACTGAAAGAGTAATAAATGACTCGAGTGTAGAATGAAACATTTTTTTAAGAAGGCCATTGCAGAAATCTGTTTTGCTGGACTATGAATTTTTCTAACTGGCATTTGATTTTTCTTTCATTCTCAATGGGAAAGGGTTGTAATGAAAGAGAGAGGATGCATTTTAACTCAATGAAAAGAAGTACATATAAAATGATAGAAAAATACACAAACAGCATACAATTAATAACTAGTCCATTTCTCCCTTCATCATAGAATTAGAGAATTGGAAATTGATTTCTAGCTTGAGAGGTGCCTTTTAGCTCAACATATATTTAAACAGGAATCTCTTCTGTAACCTAGCAAAATGGTCATCTCACCTTTGTTTAAAGGATATGGACCTGCAGAGTCAGAAGGATGCTTTCATTATGATAGAATCACCTCCTATCCAATTAATATTCAACCAAACCTCCAAAAAAGTATGAAGAATCAACTCAATTCAAGGAGAAAAGTAATAAATGAGATTATATACACATATATTCAGAAAAAAAGCATAAGAAAACTTAGGAAGAGATACAGCCAAAGCATCTTACTGCAATACCATCATAAAGTGCAGTACACATTTTAAAAACTATGTATAATAGAAGTTCACTATTTCAAATTTTAAAAATACTGTAGCTAATTTGTGAATTTTATTTAGTACATAGTTCATGAAGTTTTCCCCCACACCAACTACGGAAATAGCTACTAAGTTAGTTGGACTTGAACATAGATTGAGAGTAAAATGCAAAACGAATTAAAAGATTGGTAGGTAATAGACTGTGAAGAACTCCAAATACAAATTTAGGGATGGTTTATGTTACTCTAGGGGCACACTCAGCTCTTGAATGGAGCATTGACATCATTGACATATTCCATCTTATATTTTAGGAACACTATTTTATTAGCAATATGGAGCATAGATTTAAGACTGGAGAGATTTAATTGGGAGACATTTTCAAGAATCCAAGAAGTAATGACAACCACAGTGAGAATTCAAGCAGAAGGAGGGATACAATGGAAAGATCTCATGGCAGACCTGGATACGAATGAATGACTAAACAACAACAACATCAGATCAGTAACCTGACTCCCAATTGTGACTATACCCAAGCTCAGAGGTTACCTTCTATCCTGATCCTCTCAGTTGTTTGTACACTACTCCCTCTACACTATGTATCTGTTTTAGAAAGATTTTGGATTTGCTTTTCTATGTACATGTATGATGTCTCCCAAGTAGAATGTAAGATCCTTGAGAGCAATAACTATTAGCACAATGCTTGGTACATAAGACGTTCTTATTAGATGCACATCTCTTCACCTCACTTTTCATCAGAGCCTGCTTTTTTCCAAAACAATTTCTTTAACGCAGATTTCACTTCCTTGTTCCTAAGAGTATAAATAAGAGGGTTTAACATAGGAGTCACCAAGTTGTAGAAGAGGGTAAGAAACTTTCCTTGGTCCTGAGAGGAGTTATTCCCTGGCTGCATATAAATATAAATGATATTACCATAAAAAAGCAAGACCACAGTGAGGTGGGACCCACAGGTATTGAAGGCTTTTTTTCTTCCTATAGCTGACTTGATCCTCAAAATTGTCTGGGCAATATATCCATATGAAATAAGGATTAGTGAGAGAGGCACCAAGACAATGATTACAGATAAGATGAAGACTGTACTTTCCATAGCCACTGTGTCCACACAGGCCATCTTGATTAACGCTGGCATCTCACACAAAAAATGTTTCACTTGGTGTCTCCCACATCGAGGCAATTTCATTGTTATAGGAGACATAACCAGAGAATTAAGGAGTCCAATGCCCCAAGAAACAGCCACCAGCTGCACACAGAGTTGGGAGTGCATTATGACAGTGTAATGGAGAGGTTTACAAATGGCAGTGAAGCGATCATAAGCCATGACAGCCAGGAGGATACACTCTATACCACCTAATCCAAGGAACATGAAGAGTTGGATGGCACAACCCAAGTAGCTAATCGTTTTGTTTGGTCCTCTCAGGTTGAAGAGAAGCTGAGGTATGGAACTTGTAGTGAAGCAAAGATCTAGGAAGGAGAGGTTGGTGAGGAAGAAGTACATAGGACTATGTAGTCGAGGGTCTAGTAGGGAAACCAAAATAATGATGATGTTGCCAAACAAAGTTATCAAGTAAAAGATTAAAACAATAGCAAAAAGGATATGCTCTAGCCCAGGCCGATCTGAGAAACCCAACAAGATGAATCGTTCCAGGGAACTCTTATTGCTCATGACAATAATCCTTTACCATGTGCCTGTAGGGGGAATAACAATAATATATTTAAGTTTTAACAAGGATGGGGGGACGATTTGAATAAATTGGAGTAAAAAATAATCTGAAACATTTATATATGGCTATGATACATAGCTGGATCAAATTTTTGGTGCCCTATCTTATAGCATAACCTAGCAAACTTTGTCACAATGGAACCTATCTTTAGTACTGGCATAAAAATAGATCCACAAGCAATGTGGTATAATTTTAGCTACTTCACTTACGTGCATCAAAATGAAAAATATATGTGGCTTATGTGTATAATATAGTAAAAACAACCCAGCAAGTGGTGAAAAATTCAGTTAATAATTTGGTTCCTTGAGCCATAAAGAAAACATACTCAGTTTGACAGATATTCTTTCACTGATTTGAAAGAAGTTTTACCCAAAAACCACTGATTTCATCAATTCCATAATAAAAAAAGAATTTTAAAAAGACTGCTTAATTTAGTAAGAGGCCTAATCAACCAATCCTATTGTTTGGAGTGACTTGTTAGTTCAGTATGTAAATACGTTTAATCTGGATTTGCCATATAACAAACAGTCAGAAAGTATTTATTAAGACTTACTTTGGGTTAAGTACTGGGCTAGAGCTTTTGGAAAGAAGACAGAAGTCAAAGTAATCCATACTCTCAAGGAGCTCACTCTTTGGTCAAGGGAAATCCTTTGCACACATATCAGAAAATAGATGAGATAAAAGATAATTTTGAGAGGAACGACTAACAAATAAAGTGTCAGGAAAGCTCTCATGTACCAGGTCAAGTCAGGTCAAGTTACCATCTTTTTATTAAGCACCTACCATGTTCTAAGACTTAGACTAAAGCGAGACTTGAGAAAGGACTTGAAGGGAAGAGGGATTCTAAGATTCAGATAAGAAGAAAAATGCATTTTAATCTTGAGGAATAGACATGCATAGGCGCAGGTGGGGAACTTGAGTGTTAAGCATGAGGAAGAGCAATAAACCCAGTTTTGTGAAACTATGTGGGAGAAAGGTTCAGTAATTTTAGAAAGGTGGACTACGTCCAGAGTGTGGAGGGCTTTGCATATAATAACCTCATTTGTTCATCCTAAGAAATCTGTGAAATAGGTGCTCTTATTATTACCATTTTGAAGTTCAAGAATCCAAAGTAAAAAAAAAAAAGTTAAGTGACGTCTGAGGCTTAATTTGACCTCAAATCTTCCTGACTTCAGGAGGGGGGTGGCTGTGAGATGTTTTGTGGAAGAAGAAATGGCAAGATTTGGCAATTGAGCAGATTGGTTTATTGA
>JAQQSK010017184.1:0-10199 GCA_028658325.1 Potorous gilbertii | reverse complement strand
GAAAACTAGGTAACTTAGTGGAAAAAAATCTGGACTTCTTGGAATCAGGAAGACCTTAGTTTGAACATTGTCTCTGACTGTGATTCTAGGCAAGTCACTTTATCCCTCAGTTTCCTCATTTGTAAAATGGGGATTATAATAAACATTTCACAAGGTTGTTGCAAGTGTCAAATAAGATAATATACGTAAAACTCTTAGAAACTTTAAAATTCTACATAAAAGTTAGCTGTTATTGCAGTTTTCTACATAAGTACTCTTATAAGCATCATGCTAACTGTATTTGGAATCTCTATCTTGAACCCTATTTAAAAACAAAAAAAAATTCCAAAAGCCTAGTACATTATACACAAAATGGATTAATTGAATGAATGAAATGAATCTAGATTATCTCTATTATTCTATATTTTTCAGGTATCTGTGAATTCTGTAAAATGGTGAGAGTAATGAGAACACTACCTATCTTGGAGGAATGTTTATGAGAAAAGAACTGTAGACAATGTGCACTATCCTTATGAGCAAAGAAAACAGTGTATAAAATTCAGTCTTCTATCCCTTGTATTCTAGAATTCTTTCATATGAATTCTATCACCTGAATTGTTAATGTTCACTTGGGAAAGAAAATTAATTTATGCGTTTCAGCCTCCTGAAAATATAAGATGTTGCTGCAAGTTCCCAAGTACACAGGGATGTATCTAAGTTCACCACTTCTAGTATGATCAGAATGCTATAATTAGCAATCATCACTGTGAATTGAAGCCAGACAATGCACCCATAGCCCCAGAGGAATTAGCTGTTTTAAGTGTAGCACTGTTTGAGGATTCTAATAACCAAAATTTATTGACTATGGTTTTGTTTTGATTCTTAAAGAAAGAAGCCAGAAGTCTTTTCCATTTTCTTTTGGCCTGTTTTAGTTTTTTACATTCAAACTGAAAACCTAGGAGACACTGTAGTGTAGTCATAACACTGCACAGGGTTCACTTTTTTCTCCCATCAGATGGTTGATAGAAACATACAATGTACAATCAGCAGAGATTCTTTAACATATTTCAATTTAAGTGTCATGCTGCAACCTACTTTTCACTAGTATACTTATAAACATATGGCTGCCTCTGTTTTCGATGTCAATTTGGATGGGTGGGTAGTACTTAAGCACAACATACGATATTCTTATTGATTCTTAAAAGGTCTTTATTCACACTTGAGCTAAAGCAGCTGGTAGAGGGTTAGAGAGCACTCAAGTCACCCAAATCTCTGGATATTGCTTTCTGCTGCGCCATCTGTGCCCCGTTAAATATTCCTCATTTTTGCCAAGTTTGGGCCAATTTATATGTTAAATCAGTTACTGGAATCAGGTTCCAAGAAGCTTCAGGAAAAAAAATGTATTAAGCTGCACAACTCTTATACATTAATCATTGGTCTTGGAATGTGAAGTTAAAGGACTGTCACTCAGATGATTTCAGGGAGAGATCAGGCTTTCTGGATCTTGATTGGACAGTGAATGTGAATTTATTTTGCTGGAGAATTTGTCCCTGAATAAGATACTCTCTTCAGTCTTACAGGGCACCAAGTGAATTCCACTTGCGAGACTACAGAACAATGTCAGAGTCAACCCTGATCATAAATGCGTTTTAATCTTATATGCACTGTAGCCTAGTGAGTCAGAGTAATGTAATAGCTAATTACTATGGTCGTGTGCCTTGTGCCTTTCTATACCTTTAAGCAATTCTGATTAGCCAGTGTGGTCTGGATGATGATATTTGTCTACTGTGATATTTCTGACCAGTACTTAAATTATGAAGTCTACAACCCAATTTTTAAAATATTGACATGTAACTATAGAACCTGAAGTCTGGTACAGACAGTCACAGCTCATTGTTCCCTGATTAAGGAGCAAGAACTATGGACAGAAAAGTTGGAACTGTATCAGATTTTTTCTTCTGATGTACCAGAAGAGTTTGGAAGGGTTAAAAAAAATTAGAACTGGTTTAAACCCCTCCCCCCTCCACAGTCTAGAAATGCCATTTCCCTGAAGCGGCTATTGATAACCTTGTTCGTGTTCTCTTCCATCTTCTTGTGGAGTTTTAGAGACTGTCTTTATATGTAAGCCTCATCTTTCCATATCTATCATCTGAACTGATACAAAGTTATTAAGTTAATAAAGTATCTATTAGGCATACTCTGTTCAGAGTTTGGGGACCAAAAAAGAAATTTTTACATTCCTTAATATTTTTACAGTCTACATTCTTAACATAACTGAAACTTTGCAAGAGATCTTTCTTGATCTTCCCTAATTATTAGCACTCCCTCCCTTTGAAATTACTTCATTTGCAATATGTCGCATTACCTCTACCATTCCTTAAAGAGGAATACAAATTCTTTGAGGTCACAGAATGCTTCATTTTGCCTTTGATCTCTGCCTTAGTATGTTTGATGAATTAAATTGAACTCATTTCCTCCACGGGGATCATAGATCTAGAGCAGAAAGGTACTGAAGAGGGCATTTTGTTCAATCTTCCATTTTACAAATGGAGAAACAAAGTCAGAGACATAAAATGACTTGTCCAAAGTCACAAAAGGTACCAAGAATGAGGATTTGAACCCAGATCCTCTGAGCTTCAGAGTCTATTTTCTTTCCACTGAACTATAACAGAAACTAATCATAGTTTCAAGCGTAGATGGTGACAGCCATGCTTGTATTCCTTGCACTGGTTAGGAAGATCATCTGAAAAAAAGGTACTGTAAATCACTTTCACAACCTTTGATTTATAAAAAAAGCTATTTCAATTTTAATAAAATATGCCAAACTCATTCAATCATTTAACAGATTTATTGAAAATCTACTAACTGCAAATCCTTGCCTAGGCAGCACAATGGATAAAACCTTGAATGTAAAATCAGGAAGAGCTCAGTTCAAATACTGCCTCAGCCATTTCTACATATGTGACCCTGGGCAAAGTAACTTAAGCTCTAACTGAGTTTCCTCATCTGTAAAATAGGGGCAAAATAGCAGGCACCTTCTAGTTTTGATGTGAGGATAAAGTGAGACAATTTTTTTGAAGCATTTTGTAAACCTTAAAGGGCTACACATGTCATACATGATTTTTAGCATAAGAAAATCTTGGCCATTTCTCATCTTTATTACATCTCTTCTGATCTTATTCCCACAATCTTTGCATTGATATAGCCCCTACTTAAGCTCAAACTAAACTACAACTTAATCCACCCTGATCCTGTCTTTACATGAAGATTACTGCAACTGATCTTTTAATAATCTTGACTCTTACTCCAATGTCCGTAACTTCAATGCAGTCAAATCTATCCTACACTCAGGTGAAAAAATTTATAATCAAAGACCACTTTGATCATTTCATTCCCTGATTTTTAGCTTTTAAATAAGATTAGTATCTCCTTTCATAGTCTTTTATGGTAGATCAACCTTGTCTATCTGGTTCCATCACCTGTTTTCTCTAAGCACAACATTTTTTTTTTGAAACAAAAGCAGTAGATTGGGAAACAGAAGGTTGAAGGTATAATAATAAAAATAATAAATCGTATTAACTCTCATTTCGATTGTAATTTACTAAAAATATAATAATATGTTATTATAGACCCAGAAACCTAACACAAATGGCCATAACTCATTGTTCTGTGATTTTAGACAAGATCTGTTGGAAGAAAAGTTGACATATGTCATATCTTTGCTTTTGATGAACCAAATGAATTACAAAATATTATTAGAAAGCTGTATGGGATCTCTTGCAGTTCTAGAAAGGACATTTTTTAGGTTAGATATCACTGTATGTTTCTAAACCACAGATAAGATGGGCCTGAAGAAGACAATGATTTGGAATTTTGAGCTTTTCCAAGGGCCACTGAAAACTCTAAGTAGAGAAGTGAAATGATCAAAATGATATTAGAAAATGTTTTCTTGTGTGAGAAACATCAGGCAATGGAAGACAGAATTCTAGACTCACGGTACTGAAAACTGGGTTCACTCTGTCAGACCTTAGCTATAAAGTCCTGAGCAAGACATTCAGTGCTCTCAGCAACTCTTTAACACTGTTAGCTACAGAAAAAGGGTCTGATTTTCAATGGTGGGAGAGATTTCCTCATTTGGGGATTCCTATACCAATAAAATCACAAGTCCAGTCCATATTCTTATACAAAAACTTTAGGAGATATTATCCCAGTTTTACAGATCATGTTACTGAGATACAGAAAAATGATGCCAGAAGGTTATAAATAATTCGTGCTAAGAAGTTATGAGTTTAAGCTCCTTATTTTGCAATTAGGACTAAGTCCTATAGTATGTAGGGTCATGTTCTAGGCAGCAAACTGTGGAAACACACTTATAGGGCAAAGACTGCATAGAACAGTTTTGTAGGATGGTAAAGGGCCATATGGGGATCAGTTAAAGGGAGGGACATAAAGATGTTTAGCCTGTTAAAGAGGAAAGAGCAGAATGAGAGTTGTTTTTAAGTATTTAAAAGACCATAATATGGAAGAAGGATTAGAATTATTCTCAGAACTAGTAACAGTGGGTAAAAGTTGCAGGATGAAATTAACAACTTGATGTAAAGAAACATTTCCTAGAAATAAGAGCTAACCTAAAGTATAATAGTTTGCCTGGGGAGGTCATGGATTTCTCCCCACTTGATGTCTTTAAATAAAAGCTTGAAGCCTACTTATCAAGTATGTCACAGAAGGGATTCTTTTGCAAACAGGTGGTAGATTGGCAGGTTTCTGAATTGCCTTCCAACTGAAATTTTGATTTAGAGTTAGAAAATACCTTAGTGATCCTCCAAATGAACGCTTTTACTGTATAGATGAACAAACAAAAGGGAAATGGAGAAACTTCTCTAAAGTCACCCAGGAAGTAAAAAGAAAAAAAATATCTAATTTGGACCTATATCTCCTGAATACAAATCTAGTGATTTTTTTTTCCTAAACACAACACACTCCTGGGACAGCAACTTACTACTAATTATTGAACATAAAATTGGAAAACTGATTTTATCTCCGTGGACTTCAGTTTTCTCTTCCTTAAGAGGAGGTAATACAGTTTTAGGACCACCTGAACAGGGGACAATATAACAATTGTTATGATTGTTTTTATGTGGACTTGAACTTTCATTGAGGGAAATCACTACTCTACTATAGGAAACAAAAATAACTTCTAAAAAGAGTGAGTCCAAATTCCCTACGTAACCTACCTCAAGATATTTTTAGTAGAGCTACACAGAGAATTTAGGCTAAGCCTCCGTAATTGCTCCACAGTAGAATAATGAAATATAATGAAAAAAATCTATTTCAAGGCAGCATTTCTCAGTGAGTAACTCCAACCTTTTCAGTAAAAGTCCAGATGATTTGGAGGGAGATCCAAGGGAGCTGAATGTGTATTCTAAAATAGTAAGTCAAGTGCTGCATTGCTCACACTGTCTTATAAGAGGCAAACCCACATTCCTACTAATCCTTTGTCAAGGTGAACAACAGGACTCAATACTGAGAACACTATTTCTTCACTAAGATTCAACTACTTAAATTAACTTAAGTGCAACATAAGGGCAATCTTGTTAACTTCTACAGGGTCTAAAATCTCTTTGATACTTTTGAATGCTTATCAGGTACCAGATATGGCATCTCTAGAATTTATATCATTGCTTCTTATCTCATGTGTCAGTTTATACTATTAAGAGACATTCATTTGTAGTCAATGGTCAGAATATTTTCCAATGTCAGATGAATACAGAAGCGATTTGGTTTTATTTTTACATCAGTAATTCAGCTGAATATCAAAAAAATCTAATATAAGAAAATTTAATATCATACAATTACGTGGTTTTGGTGTTCAATGTTCTGGGTAAAAAGCTGCACATAAGCAGCATGTATTCCTTCAAAACAGATCCCAATTCCTAAGCTCTAGATACCCACATACATAGATATAAGTATGTTAATATAGATATAATTCTCTCATATTATTTATAGTCTTTAAATTGAAAGGAATAAAAAAGTAATGAAATAAAAACCAAACAAATCTGAATTCCCCCTTCACCCTCACCTCTATTTCCTGTCCATTTTTCTTCTTACCATTTAGTTTCTAATTTTCATGTCTCCTCTCTTCTTGGTGTCTGGTGACTCCTACCTTCTTTATTCAAACAGAAGAACCATTCTCTAGCCATCTCTAAATACTTTGATGCTTTAATGAGTCTCTGATCTTACTGGTGTGAAATATACTGAGACAGATTTTGACCTATAGACATTTTCTAATCCTTTGAGATTCTTATCCAACTCTTCTTGTCTATCCTCTATAGGGGTTAACTGAGCATTCTGGGTGCTTTTGTCTAATTCTCTTGACATGGCATTGTGTTCGTCCTTCATTGCCGAAGAAGACCATGCCATCAGAGAAAAGATGACATTATTTGCACTTGACTTTTTTTTGAGTGAGGGAGGGCTGTGCAGGTCACCAGACTCACTTCTCCAGAGTCATCTGAATCCAGTGACCAGATATTCATCAGGATGACTGGAGATAACTGAGGATACACTAGGATACCTTGGCCCCTTTAGGTCAAGGTCTATGCAGGTACTCACTTAGGGTAAGGTAATGTCCATTCATTGAAGTATATGGGATGTCTACTCCTCAATCTTGCTTCCCTAAAACTAATGCTCAAAACCAACAAACCTTTATGGAGTCTTGTGTGCAGAACATTATTCCATGTTCTAGAGAAGAAACAAACTATAGATAAGACTCATTCCTCTGCCCAATTGGTGAATAAACTAATAAAATTGAGTAGAAATTTCACTAGGATTAGAAAGAGAGCCTTGAGTAATACATAACTTTGAACTTCTATTTATAAGTTCATTTCCATTAAAGCACAGTTTTTTTTCTATTTGAATTTTTTTTTAGAATTCCATTGCCCCTTTTAAGTCAACTAATGTTGGCTTATTTATTATTCTAAAAGTATTTTTTTTAGAAAATTAGAATAAAATATTTATTTATTATTCTAAAATATATTTAAATATATTTGAAATAAGGTAAAAATTGTGTGCTTCTTTAAATACCAAGATGAAGACTGGATCATAGTTGAGACAAAAATAAATACAAATTCCTGAAAAACTTTATCCTTTGCATGGATCTCAAGAAAACAAAAGCAATATAGTACTTTGATTTGTATAGGCTCTTGAGACATCTTGTTCTGAGACTAGCATAGTAATTTTTTATAGTTTGAAAAGGAGAAGTGTGGTAACTTTTTCATATTTGAGAAAAAAATATATCTAATTCTATAGTTGTTTGACAGCTAAGAATTTTTTCTTCTTTTTTTTTGTTTCTCTGTTAATGAGAATAATTAAGCACAACAAACTGTAGAAATGAAACACTGCCAATGGCATATGAAGAATACAGAATTCTCAAAAAGGGATCAGAGATCAAAAAAGTTACAGTTCCCATAGCAGTGTTGTCCTGATCACTTTTACTTCAAGGGACATCTTGATGGAGAGAGTTTGAATTAAACCATGTATTTACCATCATAATGTGCTCTATATTACACAAAATTATTTCCAGAAGAGGTAAAATGTTGCTTAAGATAAACAAGGCCCAAATAACAAAAAATAAATCCAAATTTTCTCTTAGGACACAGACAGAGATCAAGGTTGAAGTGCATGATGGATCTATTCAATGAGAACTTCAATGGATAAGACAAAAATAATCTTACCTTCAAACGTTGAAATAACAGATAAGTAATATCATTCTTCAATAATTAAGTGGGATATGCATAACATACCAGCAAAATCCCAAAATTCTGATCATCCTAAGTATATACTCTTTATCTGAAAGTAAAATTGCAAATATAAGAGTATGAGAATGTAGTTTTAGCTTCTGACGTTAATTTTTTCTTATTTCAGAAATGAAATATACATAATTATTACAAGATCTTGTGTAAAAAATCTAGTGTAAAAGACAAAAGGAGTCTCATTCTAAAATAATATCCTTATTCCTGACTAACTATATAGGCATAATTTAGGTGAATTAACTTATAAAATATCTTGCCTAATGATAATTTATCACATCCCAATTAGAAGAATCTCAATTTTATCAGTGTTTATTTTCAGAATGGTAAAAGACACTTAAGTATGGTCAGGAAATTATCTCCCAGGTATTCAAAAACACTGTTACAATTCTGCAAAAATAAGAACCACATAACAACCAAATGAAGCTTTAGAAACATTATTAATGCATAAAGTTTACATTATATAATGTAGTTGTCTGGACTATGGGATTGCTTTAGATGGGAGAAAGGTGACTACTCTTACCAAAGCTGGAGCTAGAGGCTGGGGAAAGAATAGGAGACACAAATGACTTTGGTCACTTCAGTTGAGTCAGACATATGATGAACCCTATTTAATGTGTATAGAGAAAGTCCATATTTTTGAAAAAAATCATGAAGAGGTGTAACTAAATATTTTTGTGACTAGGAAAGCATAATGAACAATACTTCAGGCAAGTTTCATGAATGATGCCTTCAGTTGTAGAGGATGTGAATAGGCCCTGGTTCCTAATGACAGAGACCGCAAAACAATATGAGACCAGGACATTACTGCCTCTAGAGGGCAATCAGACCTCCTAATTGCTCCCATTTTAAGCAACTGAACTTAATAAATATCTGGTTTCACTGCCTACTAGTGGTATATATGAGCTGGTGACAAAGGTCAAGTCACTTTACCTCTCAGTGAATTGGGCAATTGAATAAGAAAATTCCTTCAACCTATGCAGGTTAACAATTCTTTTGCAACTTAGAATCTTAGGAAGTTTCCCTAGAACATTAAGAATTTAAGTGACTTTCCCAAGGGTCATACAATCATTCGGTGTTGTGGTGGAACTTGAAATGAGGTCTTTCTTATTGGAAGGTTGAATCTTCAATTGAACTGAAGGTTCAATCTCAATTGAATCTTTCTCATGCTGTCTCTCCACATATACATATTTCTAAGAAGTACTTATGTAGGTGTACGATATCTTTGTATGTTTACGTTCTCATCTGTGAATATGGATAAATATACATATATATTCACACATGTATTATATATGCATATATTTAAAGCAATCTGTACATAACAGAAGTTGAATTTGTTATACAAGCATATTATTTTATTATTGAAATTTATATGTTTGTTGATGATTGTTAATTTCACAACAAAAAAGGGTCAAAAAGTTTCATGAAAGAGAAAAGAGACCTTTGCTCTCAGCTAGTCTACCTTCTTCCTTTCACATAAGAAAATGGCTCAGACTGGGGAAGTGAGAAGTCCAAGGTGTTCTTCAATTCTTCTTGAACTTGAGGTTGATCTGAGTCAAATCTTAAAAACTTTTGCAGCTGGAAAGAACCTTAGAGAATGTGTCTAACCTCATTTTGTTTTATTTATTCTGAACTTAAGAAATACACAAAGCATTTCCATAACATAGCAGAATAGGAAAAAAAAGATGATTGCATATGAATCTGTTGGGTACAACTTGATTTTCCTTTTAAATGTATAATAAAGGGGGGCAGAGCCAAGATGACAGAGTAGAAAGAGTCACCTATGCTAGGTCCAAACCCACAGCCCACAGATTTCCTCTAAAAAGAACTCCCAACAAATTCTGGAGCAACAAAACAGCGAAGGAGATATCTGTTCCAGAGAGCCCTGAAAAAATGATACCAAAGGTCCATCACACACCAGACAGGAGTGGAGCACTGCCCTGCCCTGGCCACGTGGCACTGAGAGGAACGAGCAGATCCAAGCAGACTTCAGGGACAGAATCTCCAGCGGCCACGAAGGTCCCTCCACCCACAGACTCACAGGTCAGTGAGAGAGACGGACTGAGAGGGGAGTAAGGTGTCTCTGGGACTCGGACCCCCTCGGGAGGCAGCGGAAGAGGCAGAGAGAGTGGGGCCAGAGGCTCCCAGAGCAGGCAGGAGCTCAGCAGCAGCTCCATTACAAAAGGTCTCTGCATAAACCCCCTGAGGGAACTGAGCCTGAGAGGCTGCCCTGCCCCTTCTTGAGAACCTGATTTAATCTTACCATGAATAGCAGCCAGGACTGCTGCCAAAAGCCCTGAGGCTGGGGAGCAGCATTTGAATCTCAGACCCCAAGCACTAGCTGGGCAGACTTAGGCCAGCGGTGGAGAGGACTCTCAGAAGTCAAGTAACTGGCTGGGAAAATGCCGAGAAAAG
>JAQQSK010017183.1:0-10199 GCA_028658325.1 Potorous gilbertii | reverse complement strand
CATCTGTTCCATTCTAATTTTGAAAGAACTATTTTCTTCAGTGAGCTTTTGAACCTCCTTTTCCATTTGGCTAATTCGACTTTTTAAAGCATTGTTCTCCTCATTGACTTTTTGAACCTCTTTTGCCAATTGAGCTAGCCTATTTTGTTTCAAGGTGATATTTTCTTCAGCATGTTTTTGGGTGTCCTTTAGCAAGATGTTGACCTGCTTTTCATGCTTTTCTTGCATCTCTCTCATTTCTCTTCCCAATTTTTCTTCCACTTCTCTCACTTGATTTTCAAAATCCTTTTTGAGCTCTTCCATGGCCTGAGCCCATTGAATATTTATTTTGGATGTTTGGGATACAGAAGCCTTGACTTTTATGTCTTTCCCTGATGGTAGGCATTGTTCTTCCTCATCAGAAAGGATGGGAGGAGATACCTAGTCACCAAGAAAGTAACCTTGTATGGTCTTATTACTTTTTCTTTTTCTGGGCATTTTCCCAGCCAGTTACTGGACTGTTGATATTCCTCTCCACCCCCGCCTTGCCTCCAGATCCACGCATGTAGTGCTTGCGGTCTGAGATTCAAATGCTGCTTCCCATCCCTAGGGCTTTATGGCAGGGTCAGGGCTGCTAATCAATGTGAGATTAAGTTCAGGTGCTTGGGTGGGGGCAAGGCTACCTCACAGGGCTCCGTTACTCAGAGGGTTTATGAGGAGACCTTCAACAATGGATCCGAGCTCCTTGTCCACCACTGCCTCTGCTGCTGCCTCCTAAGGGGGCCTGAGTTGTGGAGACACCCCGCTGCCCTCTTGACCAGCCAAACAGGCTCTCTCACTGACTCTTGGCATCTGTGGGTGCAGCTACCTTTGCAGTGGCTGGAGATTCCATCCCTGATGCCTGCTCAGATCTGGTCCTCTTGGTGCCACCTGGCCAAGGCAGGGCTGGGCTCTGCTCTGGGTCCGGTTGGCAAAGCACCTTTGGTGTCGGTTTTTCAGGGCTCTCTGGAACAGAAATCTCCTTCACTCCATTGTTGTGTGGCTTATGCTGCTCCAGAATTTGTTGGGAGCTTTTCTTTGCAAGTATTTTATGGACTGTGGGTTTGGAGCTAGCGTATGTGAATCTTTCTACTCTGCCATTTTGGCTCCTCCCCCCAGGATATCTTTAAAAAGAGTTTAAAAACCAAATGACAGAGATGGAGGTAAGAAAAAATGAGAATAATCAAAGGAAAACAAGAAGGTTATGAAAGGAAAGTCCACCAATCAGAAAATGCAATCCAGAATTTTAAGGAATAAAATGACACCTTGAAAATTAGAATTGGGTAAAGTGAAGTCATTAAAATTTTAAGAGATCAATAAATAATTAAACAAAATATGAATAATGAAATAATAGAAGAGAAAGTGAAACATCTTATAAGAAAAAGAACAGATTTGGAGATCAGAGAAAAAGAATAAATATAAAAATAAACAAGGCAACTGAAAGTTATGATGAAAAAAAGAATCTTGATAGAATAATACAAGAAATAGTTAAAGAAAAATATTCGGAATCTTTGGAACAAGAGGGTTAGGGAAAGTAGAAACAGTGATTCACTGATCACCACTTAAAAGAGATTCTATGAGGAAAAACTCATAGGAATACCATAATCAAATTCTGAAACCCTCCGCTCAAAAATAAAGTATTAAAAGCATCAGATTAAAAGAATTTAAATAAGGTGGTTCCACAATTAGACTCTCACAAGACCTAGCGGCAGAGATGTTAAAGGGACTTGCAGGTCTTGGAACATGATATACTGAGGAGGGAAAGAATTGGGGCTCCAGGCAAAAATATCATATCGTGAAAAGTCAAGTATTATCCTGAATAGAAAAAAATAAATAGACATTTGCTAAACTCTCAGACGTTCAAGACTTTCTTTAAAAACTCATGAACTTAATAGAAAATTTGACACATAAGAACCAAGAGAAACTTAAGGTACATACCAAAGACTGAGTATAAAATTTTTCTAAATTCAGAAGAAATAAAATGATATGGACATAAGAATGGGAGGAGAGGGCAAGGGAGGCATTTTTTTTTCCAGGTCAGTTGTTTTTCCAAAGAGATATTTCACATTCTCCTCCATTTTGTCATTCTTTTGGTTTCGTTTTGTGATTTCTTGGTTTCTCAGAAAGTCATTGGCCTCCATATGTTCCATTCTAATTTTGAGAGAACTATTTTCTTCAGTGAGCTTTTGCACCTCTTTTTCCACTTGGCTAATTCTGCTTTTGAAAGCATTTTTCTCCTCACTGGCTTTTTAAACCTCTTTTGCCAATTGGGTTAGCCTATTTTTCAAGGTGGTATTTTCTTCAGTATTTTTTGGGATCTGATTTAGCAAGGTATTGACCCATTTTTCATGCTTTTCTTGCATCTGTCTCATTTCTTTTCCCAGTTTTTCCTTCACCTCTCTCAGTTGATTTTCAAAATCCATTTTGAGCTCTTCCATGGCCTGAGTCCATGAGATATCTATTTCAGATGTTTGGGATACGGAGGCCTTGAGTCCTATGTCTTTTCCTGATGGTAAGCATTGTTCCTCCTCATCAGAAAGGAAGGGAGGAAACATCTGGTCACCATGAAAGTAACCTTCTATGGTCTTTTTTTTTTCCCTTTTCTGTGCATTTTCCCGGTCAGTTACTTGACTTCTGAGATTCTGCTCCAACCCAGCCTAGGTCTGCCCAGCTAGTGCTTGGTGTCTGAGATTCAAATCCTCCTCCCCAGCCTCAGGGCTTTCAGTGGCAGGCCCAGCTCCTATTCAAGGTAAGATTAAATTCAGGTTCTCAGGTAGGGGTAGGGCCATCTCCCAGTCTCCGTTCCCTCAGGGGGTTTATGTGGAGACCTTCAGTAATGGATCTGAGGTCCTGCCTGCTACAGTAGCCCCTGGCCACCACTACCTATGCTGCTGCCTCCTGAGGGGCCCTGAGTTATTGGGACACCTTGCTCGTCTCTCAGGCAACCCAGAAATCTCTCTCACTGACCTGTGTACCTGTGGGAGGAGGGACCTTCGTGGTCACCTGAGATTCCTTCCCTGAAGCCTGCTCAGATGTGCTCCTTTCAGTGTTGCACGACCAGGGAAGGGCTAGGCTGTGCTCCCATCTGGTGCACGACGGACTTTTGGCATTGGTTTTTCAGGGCTCTCTGGAGCGGAAATCTTCACTCCATTGCTGCATGAATTCCACTGCTCCAGAATTTGTTGGGAGTTCTTTTTACAGGAAATCCGCGGGCTGTGGGTTTGGAGCTAGCATATTTGAATCTTTCTACTCCGCCATCTCAGCTCCTCTCCCAAAGGAAGCATTTTTAGAGGGGAGGGGGAAGGGATAGATAAAAGGGTATATAGATGTGTATTTAGATTTAAGGGAATAAGAGGATAGAGCAGAGATTCTTGGAGGGGATAGGCAAAGAAAAGGAAGGCAAGTGGGTAGTAGTAAAATAGAGGAGGTAGGAGGGATAGGAAAGTAAAGATAAGCACAAACGTCAAAAAAACAAAGATCAGGAATAGAATATGCTTGATAAAGTGTATGTATATGTGTGTGTATGTTTATGTATATATCTATGGCTATAGAGAAACATATCTAAACTTTATTGTAACCACCTGGGGAATTGAGGGCAGGGGCAAAAGAACAAAGTAAAAAAGTGCACAGCAGAGAACAAAAGAACTCACAATAAAACAAAGAAAAGATGAACATTTTTCAGCTCAGTGAGTACTATTTATCATGCAGGTTTTCTTGAAATGAAAACTTATTGTTTCATAATGTGAATCCTCTCATGTTCTGTTATACACGTTATAACATATAATGTCAATTAGATCTTCCTTGGCCATTAATAAGTTTCATGTACCTTTTTTTAATTTTCTAATATGGCACTGGTTCTCAAGGACTGTGATGCTCCCTGGCTCTGAAAATGTATAATTTCTCTGAGGTGAGGTTTTACTTTTGGGACTTACTTATTGCAAGAGTTTGTTTGACCAGATGAGCCTCTGGGAAGCTGCTAAGGAATCTCCTGGCTTTGTAAACCAGATGTGAGTGTTTCTCTCTCTGGTAACTATGTGTTATATGGTCAGATAGTTGCTTTGCCTATTGTTCTACGATGTATATATTGCTTACAGTCAGACACTTGGAAGTCCTGTCTCTGGATTATTATTTCTTTGTATTTTCTCTGAAGTTCAGGATGCCAACTTTTTCCCCTGAACTAAGTGAATGATATATGTGCTTGACTAAAATGATTGTTAGCCCCTCAACAGTTACCTTTCCTTTTAGAAAAGCAGATCAAAGAACCTGTGACAGCAGACCATCCTGGATATGTCAGGATGCTTGGTTATACAACACAACATGTTTATTTTTTCCTTTTGAGCTTTTTATTTGTTTCAAAATATAAGTTTATATGTTTTTGATTATTTTTCTAGTTGGAATTCGTGTTCTAACATTTGAGTCTAAAATAAAATTTAACAACAACAACAACAACAACAACCCCAAGAGCAAAAACAACAAAAGAAGAAATTGTTTAAATGTCATAAAGCCGGAGTCAGGATCACAGAAGACTTAGTAGCTACCCCTTTAAGGAGAAGAAAATTTGGAATATCATATTGCAAAAGGCAAATAAGCTAGGATCACAATCAGAAATAACCTACACATAAAAACTGAATATAATCTTTCAGGGGAATATGGATATTTAATGAAGTAGAGAACTTTCAACCATTCCTGATTAAAAAAATACCTGTGCTCAATAGATTTCTCTACCTACAAATACCAAAGAGAGCTTCAAAGGTCAGCAAGAAAGCTGTTTCACCTGGGTGAGAGGGGAATGTGGTCCTGTCCTAACCCTGGCTTCAGTATGGCAGTAGCATCCAGTTTTGGAGCCCTCAGCTTAAAGACCATGGGGGAATTGAACAGCTCATCTGGCTCTCAGTTCTGGGTGGTGGTCCTAGGGTGAAGAAGAGTGCTGGCATGGTGGAACTGATTGTGGCTGTGGAGAGGGAATCTTACACCCAGAGCAGAAAAGAGTACTTGTGGTTGCTCATGGACCAGAGTGCAGGCCAGGAGAGGAGTAACTCCTCTCTCTTGATTGTACCACCTTGGAGGAACTGAGAATTTACAGGTCCCTAGAGTACACTCCCCACTTGACAAAGGACTCAAAAGCCAAGCACCTGACTGGGAAAATGCCTAAAAAAGGGGAAAAATAAGACTGTAGAAGGTTACTTTCTTGGTGAAAAGATATTATCTCAGGTCTTCCAGATGAGGAAAAACAAAGCATACCATCAAAAGAAGACATAAAAGTCAAGGACTCTACATTGAAAACCTTCCCAAAAAGTGTGCAATGGTCTCAGGTCATGGAAGAGCTCAAAGATAGTTCCAAAGATCAGTGGGAAGAGTCCCACCTGACTGAGAGAGGCCATGGTCCAGTTGCAACCCCAGCCCCAGCCCCAGTGTGGCTGCATCCACTGCTGAAACAGAGGCTACTTCTGGAGCCCTCCACTTTACAGAGCTCAAAAGTTAAGTATTTGGCTGGGGAAATGAGCAAATGGCAGAAAAGAAACAGATTATATATCCTTATTTTCTCTGTGAAAAAGGTATTTTCTTACATACAGCCAGAAGAAAACAATAAGGCCAAAGTTCCTTAATCTAAAGGCTCTAAGAAAAATATGAATTGGTCTCATGCCATGGAAGAGCTCAAAAATATACTGGAAATCAAATAAAAGAAATAGAGGAAAAATTGAGAAGAAAAATATTAGTGATGCAAGAAAATCATGAAAAAGAAGTCAACAGTGTGCTAAAAGAAACTCCCCAAAATGCTGAACAAAACAACATCTTTAAAATTAGAGTAACTTAAATGGCAAAAGAGGTCCAAAAAGTCAATGAGGAGAAGAATACCTTAAAAAGCAGAATGAGTCAATTGGAAAAAGAGGTCCAAAAGCTCACTGAAGAAAATAATTCCTTAAAAATTAGAGTGGAGCAAATGGAAACTAATGACTTTATGAGAAATTAAGAAATTTTAAAGCAAAACCAAAAGAAAGAAAAAATAGAAGACAATGAGAAGTATCTCACTGGAAAAAAACTCACCTGGAAAATGGACCTAAGAGAAATAATTTTAAAATTACTGAATTACCTGGAAGCCATGATTAAAAAAAGGAGTTTCAAGGAATTATCAAGGAAAACTGCCCTGACATTTCAGAACTAGAGGGTAAAATAGAAGTGGATAGAATCCCCTAGTTACCTCCTGAAAGAAATTCCCAAAAGGAAAACTCCTAACATATTGTAGCCAAATTCCAGAGTTCCCAGGTGAAGGAGAAAATATTACAATAATCCAAAAAGAAATAATTCAATTATTGTGGAAACATAATCAGGATAACACAAGATTTAGCAACTTCTACAATAAGGTATCAGAGAACTTGGAATATGATGTTCCTGAAGTCAAAGGAGATAGGATTAAAACTAAGAATCACCTACGCAGAAAAACTGACTATAATACTTTAGGGAAAAAAATGGAACTTCAATGAAATAGAGCATTTCCAAACATTCTTGCTGAAAAGATCAGAGCTGAATATAAAATTTGACTTTCCAGTATAAAATCAAGAGAAGCATGAAAAAGTAAACAGGAAAGAGGAACCATAAGGAAATTATTAAAATTCCTACATGGAGGATGATATTTACAATTCATGAGACCTTTCCCAGCATTAGGTTACTTGGAGGATATATACATATATACATACATGTACATAATACATGTACACATACATATATACACATAAATACACACATATATACATACACACAGGTTCACATACATGTACATATATGTATATTTGTGTGTTTATATGATATGGATATGTATGTATGTGTATATATGTATATATACATGCATTTATATATGTGCATATTTACACATATATGTATATATGAATATGTATTGTGAGTGTGTATGTGTGTATATGTATATATACATGTGTATAAATATATATATGGAGAGAGAGAGAGGAAAGGGGGGCATAATGTAAGTTGAATATGAAGGTATTATATCTATAAAAGAAAATTAAGGGCTGAGAGGAATGTACTAGAAGAAAGAGAAAGGGAGAGGTAAAATGTAGTAAATCATTTCACATAAAAGAAAAAAGAAAAAAATTTATAATGGAGGAAGATAGAGAAGGTGAGAAGGAATAAGTGAACCTTCATTCCATCAGATATGGCTTTAGGAGGGAATAAAATACACACTTACTTAGGTATGAAAGCTCATTGTACCTTACAGGAAAGAAGGAGGAAAGAGGATTAGAGAGGGGGGATAATAAAAAGAACAACAGATTAGGCAAAGGGGTAATTGAGAGCAGACGCTTTAGTAAAGGGATAGGTCAATGGAGAGAATTCAATAAAAGCAGGGAGAGACAGACTAGAGGGAAATATAGTTAGTCTTCCACAGCATCACTGTTATGGAGGTGTTTTGCATGACCACACATATATAACCTTTATTGAATTGCTTTCCTTCTCGATGTGGGTGGGTGGGAGGGGGATTAAAAGAATGTGGAACTCAAAGCTTTAAAAGAATATGTCAGAGGTTGTTTTTATATGCAACTAGGAAACAACATATATAAGCAATGGGGTATAGAAATCTATGTTACCCTACAGAAAAATAGAAGGTAATGAGGTGGGGGGGGGATATTGATAGAAGGGAGGGAAGATTGTAGGAAAGGGCAATCAGAATACATGCCATCCTGGTATAGAGATAGAGGGGAGATCAGGAGAAAATTTGAAATTCAAAATTTTGTGAAAGTGGATGTTGAAAACTGAAAACAAATAAGTTTTTTTTTTTTTAAACAAAAAGACTGATGCCAAAAGGACATTATAGGAGTATGGAAAAATTTATATTTCATATCTATGAATAAGAGAAGAGTTTTTGACCAAACAAGATCACAGGAAGTAAAATGAATAATTTTGATTGCATAACATTGAAAGAATTTTTCCCCAATAGTGAATTTATTGCCATGTCTGGAGGCCTTGTGGAAGAAAGCTGAGTTGGGCCTTTGGGAACAGGGACTCTTCTATGTGACAAAGAGTGGATGCTGGCCTTCAGGGATGGAAGGTCCTCCATGTGACTGATAGTTGATCAAGGTCTTCAGGGATGGGACTTCTTCCGTGTGACAGATAGCTAAGCTAGGCCTTCATGGATGAAGGCTCCTCTACATGACTGATGGCTGATCAAGGCATTCAGGAATGAGTCTCTTCTATGTGACAGATAATTGATAGAGGTCTTCAGGGAACGGGGCTCTTTCATCTGCCAAATAGTGAGTGGAGGTCTTCAAGGAAGGAGGTTTCTCCATGTGGCTGATAGTCGATCAAGATCTTCAGGGATGAGGGTTCTTCCACGTGACAAATAGTTGATCAATGTCTTAAAGAATGGGGGCTCTTCCATGTGACAGATAATGGGCCTTCAGGGATGGGGAGGGTCCTTCATATGGCTGATGGCTGATCAAAGTCTTCAGGTATAGGGGCTTTGCCATGTGACAGGTGACTGAAGTCTATAGTGATGGAGACACTTTTTCCTGGGGTCCTCCACACACATAGCTGATGACTGAGCCATGTCTTCTGGTGTGGGGACTTATTTCGCTATGGACAGTTAATTGAGAAATTTCTCTATCAGGTCCATATTGGCCAGCAGCATGCAGCTCTGGAAGTACTGGCAGCATCCACTGGGCATCTTATTTGCTGTACTCCACCTGCAGCAGCCTCAGGTAGGGCTCCCACTTGTTCCCCACAATCTTGCACTCACGAAGCAGCACACTGGGATGATCATGATGAAGGCGAGGAGGCAACGGCACCAGTGGGAGGCACACACTCTGATGCCCATTTCTGCCCTTGCTCTAGCCACAATTAAAAGCATTTTAACAAACAAATCCAATGCAGTCAACATTAGAAAGAAATCAGTAAAGTGGGGGGTGGATTCCAGTACATATGTCTGACAAAGACATTTCTCAAATATAAAGGAAAATGAGGAAAATGTATGAAAAAAATGAGACATTCCCCAACTGATAAAGGATCAAGGGAAAAAACAGGCCTCATGCAGCAGAAGAAATTAAAGTCATCAATGAAAAAATACTCTAAATCACCATTCATGAGAGAAATGTAAATTAAAACAACTTTGAGATACCACTCCATACCTATCAGAACACCTAATATGACAGAAAAGGAAAATGATAAATATTGGAGGGCCTGTGCAAAATTGGTACACTTATGCATTATCAGTGGAGTTGCGAACTGTTGAGAACAACTCAGAACTATGCAAAAGCAATATACCTTTTGACTCAGCAATGCACAAAGAGATTAAGGAAAAGGGAAAAGTATTTCTATATACATAAATATTTATAATAGCTCTTTTTTGTGGTGGCAAAATATTGGAAACTTAGAGAATGCCTATTAATTGGGGAACAGTTCATTAAGTTGTGGTGTATAAGTTTGATGGAATACTATTTTGATACATACTGGTTTCAGAAAAGTCTAGAAAAATTATGTGAATTGATGGAATATAAAGTTAGCCAAACCTGAAAAACTTGGCATACAAGTATGGCAGTGCTGTAATGGTAATCAACTGTGAAAGATATACCTATTCCAATCAATGCAAAGATCCAGGACATTTCCAAAAGACATATGATTTGCAATGCTCCATAAAAAGATCTGATGGACACTAGTTAGTATATTTTCTTCACGTACTTCGTTTCTTACTTTTTTTGCAACATGCCCAATATAAAAATATATTTTGCATGATTTCACAGGTATAATTGATATCATATTGCTTGCCTTATCAATGACTGGAGGGAAGGTCAGAGGGAATGGAGAGAACTTGGAATTAAAAAAGTTTTTTTTTTATAGGGTATTTTTTAAAAAAAATTTTATATAAATTTATTTATTTAACTTTTTACATTCATTTTCACAAAATTTTGGGTGCCAAATTTTCTCCCCATTTGTCCCCTCCCCCCCTGTCCCAATACACCCAGCATTCTAATTTCCCCTATCACCAGTCTGCCCTCTCTTCTTTCATCCCTCCCTTCCCTTACCCCATCTTCTCTTTTGTCCTGCAGGGCCAGATAACTTTCTATTCCCCATTACCCATATTTCTTATTTCCTAGGAGCAAGAACAATACGAGACAGTTGTTCCTAAAACTCTGAGTTTCAACTTCTCCCCTTACCTCTCTCCCCACCCATTCCCTTTG
>JAQQSK010017182.1:0-10199 GCA_028658325.1 Potorous gilbertii | reverse complement strand
TTTTCCCAGCTTTTCCTCCACCTGTCTAACTTGATTTTCAAAATCCTTTTTGAGCTCCTCCATGGCCTGAGCCCATGGGGTATCTATTTCAGATATTTGGGATACAGAGGCTTTGATTCCTATGTCTTTACCTGATGGTAAGCAGATCTCTTCGTCGTCAGAGATGAATAGCGGAATCATCTTCTCAAGAAAATAACCTTCTATGGTCTTAGTTTTTTCCTTTTTCTGGGCATTTTCCCAGCCAGTTACTTGACTTCTGAGAGTCCTCTCCACCCCAGGCCTAAGGCTGCCCAGATAGTGCTTGGGGTCTGAGATTCAAATGCTCCCAGCCAGTTACTTGATTTCTGAGAGTCCTCTCCACCCCCACCTAGGTCCACCCAGCTAGTGCTTTGGGTCTGAGATTCAAATGCTGCTTCCTAGCCTCAGGGCTTTTGGCGGCAGTCCTGGCTGCTATTCAATGGGAGCTTATCTGCTGGTGCTCAGGTCGGGGCAGGGCTGCCTCCCAGGCTCAGTTCCCTCAGGAGGCTTATGCAGAGACCTTTTGTAATGGAGCTGTTGCAGAGCTCTGGGAGCCTCTGGCTGCCTGCATCTGCCTCTGCCCCAGAGGCTGCCTCCCGAGGGGCCCTAGTCCTTGAGATACCCCACTCCCCTCTCAGCCCATCTCTCTCACTGTCCTGTGAGTCTGTGGGTGGAGGGAACTTCGCAGCTGCTGGAGATTCCGGTCCCTGAATCCTGCTTGGATTTGCTCACTCCTCTCAGTGCCACGCAGCTGGGGCAGGGCAGGACAGGGCTCCGCACCCGTCCGGGGCTCGATGGACCTTTTTGGTCGGTTTTTCAGGGCTCTCTGCAATGGAAATCTCCTTCACTGTGTTGCTGCGCGACTTCCACTGTTCCAGAATTTGTCAGGAGTTCTTTTTACAGGAAATCCATGGGCTGTGGGTTCGGAGCTAGCAAATGTGAGTCTTTCTACTCCGCCATCTTGGCTCCACCCCTAAACAAATTATTCTATCTCCAATCTTTATGCTTTTGAGTTGCCTATCCCCCACTTTTGGAATGCCCTACCCCTTACCTATGCCTCTTAATTTCCTTGGCTTCCTTCAAGACTCAACTCACATCCTTCTTAATGAAGGAAGCCTTTCTCAGACCACCTCAGATGCTGACACTCATCCAATAATAAATTATCACCCATCCACTGTTCATGTACTTTATCTTATATGCATATTGATATTTGCTTTCCCTCCCCCATTAAACTGTGAGCTTTTTGTGGGCAAGCTCTTTTTCTTTTCTTTTCCTCCTTCCACCCTCACCCACTCCACCTGTTCCCAGCTTTTAATATAGGGTCAGGCAAGTAAGAAGTGCTTAATAAATACTTGATTGATTTATTGCGTCAACAATTGGAAGGAACAATAGTGTTTTTATAACCTCATGAATAAATGAGAGGGGTAACAGGTACTCAAGGAATTTAGTAAACGACAGAGGTCAGGTTAGAACCAAGACTTTTCTATTCCAGTCGGTCTTTTTTTTGCATATAGCTATACAATTCTGAATGTTTTCAATTGCCACCCAGTGTTAGGCCAATTAGGATCAAGCTTAGTTAATATCCGCATGAGAATTACACAAACTACCAGGTTCTCTAGGAATTAAGACTGGAAATTAAAACATTAAAAAAATCTAATAATAAAAGAAACCTTGTTTTCCATTTTAAATGCTTATAATCTTTAAATGCCTCTTTGCATATGATGACAGGGATGCGATGTTTGTTTTGGCTACAGTAAATATCAGACAATGAAGACAAACTCCCAAAGTATTACTTTGTAAGCGTCTCAGAGTCTCTTACTCTGTCATTGGCTACAGAATATGAGAATGGAACAGATGGAAGTCATTGACATTGTGAGAACCAAAAAATTATAAAACAAAACCAAAGAATGAAAAAATGGAACATAATGTGAAATATCTCATTGGAAAAACTACTGATCTGGAAAATAGATCCAGGAGAAGCAATTTAAAAATTATGGGACTACCTGAAAGCCATTATCAAAAAAAGAACCTACACATCATCTTTCATGAAATTATTAAGGAAAATTGCCCCAATATTCTAGAACCAAAGGGCAAAATTAACATTGAAAGACTCCACCAATCACCTCCTGAAGGAGATACAAAAAGAGAAACAGGTAGAAATGTTGTACCCAAATTCCAGAGTTCCTGGGTCAAGGAGAAAATATTGCAAGCAGTTAGAAAGAAACAATTGAATATCAGGAAAATACAATCAGGATAAAATAAGATCTAGCACATTCTACATTAAGGGATCAAAGGGCTTGTAATATGATATTCCAGAAGTCAAAGGAACTAGGATTAAAACCAAGAATCACCTACCCAGCAAAACTGAGTAAAATACTTCAGGGGAGAAAATGGTCATTCCAGGATGAAACAGAGGACTTTCAAGCATTCTTAATGAAAAGACCAGAATTGAATTAAAAATTTGACTTTCAAACACAAGAATCAAGAGTAACATGAAAAGATAAACAGGAAAGAGAAATCAAACAGGACTTTCTAAAGCTGAACTGTTTATATTCTTATATTGAAAGATAATATTTGTAAGTCTTGAGAATATTCTCACTATTGGAGTAGTTGGAGGAAGTATACACACACACACACACACACACACACACACCTCATAAAAGAGGGAAGAAAATGCTTTTTCAATGCAAGAGAAAAGGGAGGAAGTGAGAGGGAAGTAGTGAAGCTTACTCTCTTCACATTTGGCTTAAGGAAGGAATAACATGCTCACTTAATTTGGTATGAAAATCTATCTTACACTACAGGAAAGTAGGGAAGAAGTGGACAAGTGAAGGGGGAGGACAGAAGAGGGGCCAGGGGGAGGAAGGAGCAATTAGAAATAAACCCTTTTTGGGAGGGACAGAACCAAAAGAGGAATAGATAATGGAGGGCAGGATGAGTTGAAGGGAAATATAGCTATGGAAGTCTTTTGTAAAACTCTGTGTGCATATATATATATATATATATATATATATATATATATATGTTATATGTATATATAATATATATATCCTATATTCAACTGCTTTTCTCCTCACAATTTCAATTATCCTCAGAAATGTTGAAATTTTTTTTTGCATACAACTGGGAAATACAGATAATGGGTTATAGAAATCAATCTTGCTCTACAAGGAAAGAGAGATAATGGGGATAAGGGAAGGGAGATGCATGATAGAAGGGAGGGCATAATGAGGGAAAGAGTAATCAGAATGCAGGGGTACATAAGTGGTACAGTGGATAGAGCACCAGTGTAGGAGTCAGGAGGACCTGAGTTCAAATCTCATCTCAGACACTTGACACTCATTGGCTATGTGACTTTGGGCAAGTCATTTAATCCTAATTGTCTCATTTTGGATCATCTCTAGACTCCTTGATGAATATCTCGTCACTGAATTCAGAGGGTACTGGAGGAGAAGTGAGGCTGGCGGCCTGCATAGCCCTCCTTCACTCAAAACAAAGTCAAGTCCAAGTCATGTCATTATTTCTCTGATGGCATGGTCTTCTTCAGCAACAAAGGACAAACACAATCAGAATGCAAGGTGTTATGGGATGGGAAGAGAGAAGAATTGGGTAGAAAATTTGGAAATCAAAATTTTCTGGAAATGAGTGTTGAAAACTACAAATAAATAAACATTAAAAAAGGAATATCACATTTCTTATTTAATTACCTCACTTTTACAAAAATAACTGGATATTTTCCAGAGTCTTCTCTTTAAAAAAAAAAGAAATTCTTAAAATTCCCCACAGGCTATTAATATATACCTTGGCATCTATCTGGCACACTGGACAGAATGCTGGCCCTGGAGTCCAGAAGACTCATCTTGAGTTTAAATCTGGGCTCAGGCACTTACTAGCTCTGTGATCTTGGGCAAGTCAATTCACTCTGTTTGCCTGTTTCCTCATCTGTAAAATGAACTAGAAAAATATATCAGCAACCACATTGGCATACCCATGATGGCAGCTAGCACCAGTTCTTAGATCTGCTTTACTATGAAAGATAGATGTTTAAGAGTTCAGCAATATTTTTTTAAATTATATTCTCTAGTTCAGGGCAAAAGTTAGCATCTTGAACTTCAGAGAATATACAAACAGAGAAAAAAATACACAGAGAAATAAAGACCACCAGACAGGACTCTACTGCCTGAATTAAAGTAATATTGTTATAAATTTTATATACACTTGTGGAATGAGAAAACCTTTACATCAGAGCAGTCAGGGACCTCTGTACATATAGCCACTTAGAGTCTCAATCAGGAAATCACAAGATCCTTCTTATATGTGAGCCCAGCAAAGCAAAAGACCAACTCAGAGTGTGTATACACTTCTCAGAGCCAGGAGGCATCATAACCTTCACTACTCAGTACCTAATTAGAAATTAGCAAAAGGTGTGAAAGTCTTCATACAAGCAAGTTTCCTCTAAGAAAATTTCCCCTAAGCAAGCTTCCCTTAATAATAGGCCACATGAGGCCTATTTATGGGCAGGGGAGATCTTATATCACATTAATATTACAAGAATGAAATGATAAACCACCCCACTATCTTTGCTAAGAAAACCCCAAATGGGGTCATGAAGTTGGGAACAACTGAAAAAAAAATGAATAACAACAAAATAAGTATTCCTTAAATTTCATATCCAGGAAAAAAAAGAAGAGAGAATTACAAAGAAACAAGAAAAGAGAACAAAACTTAATGAATATGATCTAAATGAAGCAATCATCCATTTTTCTTTGAATGTTTCTCATTTTTCTTCAAGTTTAAACTTTTTAAATTATCCTTATGATTTCTTCCAAATTTTTTTGTTTTTACCCCTCCTATTTTTTTCTTTTTACTATCATTGTCTTTTTAGTGTCATTTGCTAAAACTTGACTCCAGTGTAGTGATGTTATTTCCATCCTCTTCGAGGATGAAGAACCACAACCTGTATCATTGTGATAAATAGACTGATACACTCATTATAAATTTAATATAGATATGTAATGTCTCCATTTATTGCCTTAGAAATTACTATTTTATAATTATTAACCTCAATGTGATTGTCTATCAAAGCCACTTTGTGTTTAGTCAAAGGTTAACTAATCACAGACAGCAATATTGGAACAGTGAAGTTTTATTTTCCATAGCTAGGCTAAAAGGGTGGGGTATGTAACATCAAGGGAAAGAATTACTATATTTTGGTCTTTGGGGCTCTGGTATCTAGCACTAGTTGGCACTAAATAATCATATATTTTATTTAATTGCTGATATATTAGTGAAATAAAACAAGAAACTTAAGTGCCTAGGTAAAGAAGGATTTGACAGAATAGATGTAGCAAAATGATCTCTGTAAATATTCAATGTAGGTTCAAATCACCTCTTCCATTTACTACTCATGTAGTAGTACTACTACTCGTGCCCTGCATAACAAAATCATCGAACCATTCTGTATCTTACTTTCCTCTTTGGTAAAATGAATGGGCTATACTAGATTATCTATTAAGCAATTCCAAGCTCAAAATCATGTGTCAAAGTCAGAAATGTGACAGATAACTGAAGCTCCAATTAAGTCAACAGAAAATGATGTATACTGTACAAAGTTGACCTGAGATATATCTATCATCTTGGTAATATGAACTTCTTCTGCATTCCAGTATTGCAAGCATATTTGATGTAAAACTTAGAGTTGTGACGTGGGAAAGTTAGAAAGGACCTTGTTTTCTCAGAGACCAGGGGAAAAATGATAGTCCAGTTAGCTAAAGGAAACACAGTAGAATAAAATTAGGAAATCAAGTTATCTGTTAAAGTGAACAAAGCCAGACAATGGGACTGTGTTGTGTCCTATAAATATTCTGTAAGATCAAATTTCAGCCCACAGTAAATTATCTTAAAATCACATGACTGGCCAGGTATGTAGTGATTTGGAAGACACATAATGTTTAAAGATAAAGTGCTCAGAGATTTGAGAGCAAGGCTTCCCAAAGACACAACCCAAACATGACAAACTCTTTAATTCTTTGAGTAGAAAAAGCAGAAAAAAAAATAGAAAACATAACCTTTTGTTCAGAGGTTTTAGCTACCATAGTTCTTTTCATTCTTCTTCTTCTTTTACTAGTTGTACCAACCCCTCCCAAGATTGATAAAGTTAAGTATTTTTTGCTTACTAGACTTGGTAGATTAATTACACTTGCTTCTTAAATCAGTATCCTTTAAGTTAAATGAAAACCAAATTATCATGCATACTGTGCACTTGATGGGTTTATGAACTAAAAATTTGTTTCTATAATTATCTGAGTGTATCTGTTTTATCAATTTTTATTTGAAAAGATAAAATTACCCCTTATGAGCACTTAAAAAAAAAAACTAGTCACTGTCTTCATTCCCTAAATAGTCTTTACTACTGCCCTCATCTTTGACATTTGAAGTATGTGTCTGTACATAAAAGAACTAATTATGATTTCATATTTAGAGCTGAGAAAGACACAATTGATTTACCACAAACAGTTAAAGTATTCATGATTGTATGCTAAAGTTTTTACACATGAAAAATCATTGATGATGTCAATGTGTTCAACTCTGCAAGGTTAAAAGGAGAATGGGCTTAAGTAAGCATTTGCATAGATTTTTGGGATGAGCTATTCAAGGCCATGAAACTAACCAGACAATTGCTTCATTTCATGTTGACAGTATATTTTTTCCCCTCTTTAGTTATGCTCCTTCCTTCCTTTCAAGCTCAGTAGTGCAAACACTAAAGGCTTGTTCCGTGAAGGGGAGAAAATGTTCATTCTGCCCTGTACCATCTTCAGTGATCAAAATAACTTCCCGTTTAAGGGAGGAATCATTTAATTAAAGTAAATTGTGTAAACCTACAGACGGTTTTCCTAGAAAAATTCAGGCCACTTTCAGTGATCAGCTCCTTCCCTATCCCAACTTTGACACCATTCATTTTGAAGGTAGGGTCTATTGCCAGCGCAATATTCACAGCACTGGTGGTGACTGAGTATGCCAGTGTAGTTCACAATCACAAAGCATAACAGACTCTTCATATAGAAGGCAGAATAAAAGCACTTATTCAGACACAAGAAAGCAAATGCCAAAACCAAAAAGTTAAATCTGTCATGGTAGCCAAGAAGTCAACACATTAGCACTACTGGGGGCAAAGGCATTCCCAAGTTCCTCCACCCTGACCGGGCCTTCTCACAAGCAAGCACTCATGAACCTTGCTGGGTCTGCTGGTCTGCACCCTCTCTCCTCTGCCTCAACTACTCTCACTAACCTACTCCAGCTCTGCTCCACTCTTTCTGTTCCACCCATTTAGCAAGTTCCTCCTACTACACATAACTTAGGCTTCCAGGTGATTTAAGCAAGTCACATGGTCCTATTAATGAATGAGAAAGTATTTCTATTTAAATTGCTATTACATAGGGTTAAATTTAGACATTGTATTCTTACGTAGTGGGCAAGGCATGTGATGGATAATTTTTGATACATGATTTCACTCCACAGGCTTATTAAAACTGCCCTTTTCAAATTTCTTCCTAGCCTAAAAGGATTAGAAATGATGGAGCAATATAATTGTACCAAATGACAAGATCATGAACACTTTCACAAAGTTGTCTTTGCTAAGCTTGTTAAGATGGACTTCCTATTCTGAAATATATCCATTAGGTCTTGTAGAAGAAATGAAGTGAATCTGACCAGTAGACTCACATATGCTCCCAGTAAAATAGTTTTTTAGTGCCTCTTATAGTAAATTAGAAATATGAGAAAGACGATAAGCATACAGGGAACATCCACAAAATTACCTGGCTGGCTCTTCTAGAGACTATTTCAAAATATATCATTTTCTCATACATACATAATATTTATTTGAGAGTAAAATTCTGGATTTGTTTTGTTCAAGATTGTAACTAAATCAACCACGTGATAATTTATTAGGGTGGTTACATGAATGTTATATGACCTATGTTGCTTTGACAACTCATTTTTGGGTATTTAAGATCCCATGAATTTTTTATAACCTAGATTTTTAAACCAGAACATGGACACTTCTCTTTAAATGTCCTTCTACTTTGCTCTTTCCCTTTCCTCTCTCTTCTTTTCTATAAATGTCCTCAATCTTTATTAAAGCAATCTGGTTTCAACTTATTTTTTTTTGAAGAATTTTCAAATCTTTTAGCTTCTCATTATCTATTGATAATATAGAAAATTACATGTGCTGAATTCATAGTTAGACAAATACATTCATAAATCCATTATGGTACAATCTTCTAGATTTCTTCTATCTTTCCTATTCTCCCTTGGCCCCACATCTTTGCTCCAGTTAAGGAAAATAGTAGAGGGTCAGATTATTTTTAAAGGAAAAGAGCTGAGTTATTACTGACCTCTCAATAAATAGATAAATCTTTTGCCAGGAATGGGAAATGGCATTTTTTCATTTGGGAGAGAATGATTTGTAGAATTCATGATAACTAGTAAAATTGCAATGTACATTTTTCTTTTGTTTCTTTCTTTTTCTTTTCTAGAGCAAGTAGGTGTTCCCAACTGGCTTGTATATAGACAAAATCCAAATTGTTATGGCACAGTTCAAGTTTAATTTTTAGAATTTTAGGAAAAAAAACAAAAACAAACACCAGTGTTTGAGGGTTAAGAATTTGTATTTCACTGTTGTATGGAACTCCCAATGAGGAAATTGTCGCTACTCTTGGAGACTGGCAACATTGTTACAATGTATAGCTTGAGAGATTTCCCTAGGGCACAGAAATGTTAGGTGACTTTCACAGTCGTGTAAGCAGTGTATGTTGAACTTGAACTCGTGTTATTCTGACTTTCATCAAAGCATCTATACTTTATTCCATGATTCTTCTCTCAATTAAGAATGCAATTAAAATGAGAGAAAAAATAGATGGCATACAATTAGAACAATTCAAAATAGATATCATCAGCATCAGCATCATTATCATAAAAATGAAATGAAGACTGGATGTAAAATTATATAAAACCGGATATTATATATTATGTAAAACTGGGTAAAAAGAACATTGACTTATATCTTTAAGTACTTCTTTTAGAAATTTAACCAACGTAAGTAAGTAAGCTAACATAATGAGCTTATTTTGCATTCAATTAACAGCATGGGATTTTGGTACTAATAGTTGACTCAATAAGTTAATGTATGTAAAGAACTTTGTATCTCTTGTTTTATATGATTAATTTTCTTCCACAAATAGCCCACAAATTTACAGTTTTACCAACAATATAACTTATAACAATTTCTTCATCACTTTAGAAGAATCAAAGTTCATTTTTCATAACTATCATTGATAATAAGATGTATGTAAAGAGTACCTCAATTTTGTTCTAACTTGAATTTATTTGGTTAATAAAGATCTGTACAGTCTTTTAGGTAATACATTCAAGGAGCATTTATGAACTACCTACTAATGTGTTAGACATTGTACTAGTAACTGAAAATGCAAAGAGTGATAAATTTGACTTTTTAAAAATTTTGTGAATTGCCTATTTGTATTACTTAACTATCTGGCTTCTTGACAAATAAACATTATTCTAATAAATTTATGTTATTTCCTCATCAATCTTAAATGTAATATTAGAATCAGTTTGGAAAAAGGAGATGGATTAGTCATGTATCAAGAGTGAGGCACAGAAGACGGGCAAACATAGTGCTACACTAGTTACTTTATTGGTAAAAGAACTGGAGGAAAACGTCTATCTTACTGGATAAATTTTTGATGGAAATATTTTGAACAGCCATAAAAAAAAGTCTCACATTGTGAAGAGATGTAGATAGGCTAATGAGCTAATGAATCCATCAAAGGATAAATATTGATATCTATTAATGATTGGCCCCAATTTTCCTTTCTTTTTTTTTATTTTTCACAACACATTATTTCAAATCCATTTCTCATTGTAGTGTAATCAAATTCATCCAATTTTGCCTTCAATATTTTCTCTTTTTTTGAAATGTGGGAAATTTTCCTCCCCTTTATATTGATACATATCAAAATCAAATTCACTAATCAAATGGACCTTCATGGTCATTATTTTATAACAGATGTTTGTCTTTTTTTTTAAATAAATTTATTTAACTTTCTACATTTATTTTCACAAAATTTTGTGTTCCTTTGCCCCCTCCCCCCTCCCCAATA
>JAQQSK010017181.1:0-10200 GCA_028658325.1 Potorous gilbertii | reverse complement strand
CAAATTGGCTTAATTTTCAGGTAACTGATTCAAAGTAATCACTACTGAATTTTTTTTTCAGATTTATAGCATGTTGTGTGTGTGTGTAGTCAATTACAATAGATGTCATAGAAGGATTTTCATTGGGTCTACTATTTGTTAGTGACAGAGAAAAATCGTGACTCATATCAAATGCCTTATGTGCATCTTCTATAGAAGAAGGTGAATATAAGTGCTTAAATAACACAATATCAAAGTTGCAAAAGAGACATTAACTCTTTAACCATTAAGGAGGGGAAAAAAGATCCAATCTTTACCCCTCTGAGCTGCAACTTATTAGTGACTCAATATTTCATGCAGTATTGCCATAGGCAAGTGTAATACTTGTGCTGAGAGGCTAACATGCTGAGAAGACTACCACTAAGTGGATGAAGACTTCAGAACTAAAGAAGCATACATTAAATTTCCATATTAGCAGCCAAATCACTGGCACATTAGAGATACTGCAGTTACTTACAGTTGTTACTTACAGTGACCCTTAGGCAGCTTGAAATTCGACCAGTAAGTTCACTGTTATTTACTCAACTGATCAGCTTTTACATGGAGTGAGTTCATTATCTTTGCCAAAAGGAAACCAGAGATTTTTTTAAAATGTCTTTTGTGATGCATTTTCATTTTGACTATATCATGGTAACTTTTTCACTTACCTGAGGATAATCACACTGCATTCTGAATCAACGTTTGCCAGTTATATTCACCATCAACCTGAAAGGATCCTCCCAATTTAACCAGTCCAGTGCTTACCAGATTGTTTCGCTGGAACTTATCAGTTAGAAGACTTCTGAGCATGTGTTAATTTCCTGTAAAACATTAAACACAAAGTTGTATGCATAGACATACTAATTAGGTATAGAAATCAGTCACGATGAAAATAAGCTAAATTTCCATTGTTTTGTTCCATAATTGTTTTACTTTACCCATTTTTTTCCCAAGGGAAGTCAGTGTCTAGCTACCAGTATACCAGCAATTATGAGTTTCATTAAGCTCCCACACAGCACTGCACAGCTCTCAGCACAAAGGCTACTTGTAGGCACACCAAAGATTTTTGGGCAGCCTGTGAAAAATGTAGAGGGAATACTCTACATTTTTCATGGGTCACCTGAAGTCCTTTGGTGGACCATAGCTTGTGCAAACCTCTTCCAAGGCGTGCTGAAACTGAATTAGTATTAGAAATAATTATCTGGAAGACTATTTTTCTCACTACAGGAAGATCTATATCTCTGTTCCTGGAAACAGAGGGCTTTCTAAATAGTTTATTCATAGCTCACATTGATGTAGAGCATTAAGATTTGAAAAGCAGTTTACATATGTTATATCATCTGACCTTCACAGCACCCTTGTGAAGTAGGTACTACTATTATATGCATTTTTACAGATAAAAAAAAATGGAAGCTAATAAGGTTCAGTGACTGATCTAAGTAAACAAAGTTAGCATTAATCTATAAAAAGGATTTGCACTAAAGTCTTCCTGTCTCCAAGTACAATGCTCTATGCATTAGACCACCTAACTGCATTTCAAAATGAATACTTATGAATACATTTTGATGAGAGAGGAGGAAAGATCTAGACATGATTTCTTCAGTGTAGGGAATACCGAGCATTAAACCTGCCTCCCCTAAAGTAGATAGATCATCATCTGGAACTAACAGGCTTAAAGAGTTGGCTAGTTCACTGAAAGGATATGTGATGATGTTGTCCACACCTACTATGGGTCAGAGGCAGGAATAGATCAATTACTCCAACCTCCTCACTTTACATAAGAAACTGAAGGCCAAAGAATAATAGGAATTTGGTCAAGGTGTTATACTTTGGGGAAAAAAAATACAACAAGTTTCCCTGGTAAAGATCTCATTTCTCAGATATATAAAGAACTGAGCCATTTCCCAGTTATAAATGGTCAAAGACTATGAACACAAGAAATCAAAGCTATCAGTAGTCATATAAAAAATGCCCTAAACTTCTAATAGAGAAATACAAATTAAAACAAGTCAAATGTCACCTCACACTTGTCAAATTAATTAATGTGACAGAAAAGGAAAATGACAAATGCTGATTGAAATGTGGAAAGATTGGGATGCAAATGCACTAGTAATTCTGTATTAGTTCAACTGTTCTGCTAAACAATTTGGTACTCCTCTCAGGGGGCTATAAAATTATGCTTATTCTTTGATCCTCTATGGTTGTTGTCCTTCATTCTTAAAGGGGACCAAAATGACATCACCATGATAAAGTGAAGTTTCAATGTGTATGACTGTGGCTGATCAGAAAAATATAAGCTTGGAATGCTCTACCACAGACTGGGCACAGATAGTCCATTTGAACATTTGGGATGGTTACTCCAAATATGCACATCTTACGTTTCCTGTGTGCTACTTCAATTCTGCTTTGCTCACAGGGCACAGCACCTTCTGATGTGGGCATGCCATGCTGAGCAGTCCTGTGCCAGTGTCTCCCATGTTGCACAATCAAATCCAAAGTTCTTGAGAGAGACCTTGAGAGTGTCCTTGTATCACTTCTTCTGACCACCATGTGATCTCCCACCCCATGTCAATTCTCCATAAAATAGTCTTTTTGGCAAACATACATTTTTCATTTGAACAGAATGGCCAGCCCATCAGAGTTGCGCTCTCTGAAGCATAGTTTGAATGCTTGGCAGTTTAGTTCAAGCAGGGACCTCAGTGTCTGGTACTGCCAGGTGATTTTCAGAATCTTCCTAAGATAGTTCAAAATGAAGCGATTCAGTTTCAGTCTAATACCTCCTCTCTACAAAACTTCCTTCAGAGCTTCCCAAACACTGAGCTAGCTCTGGCAATAGGTGTGTCAACCTCATTGTAAATGTATACAAACTAGAAAGTACACTAACAAAGTAAGTGAATTTGAAAAGGCTGATCCGCTAATAGAGCTGTATTTGAAAGAAAACAGAGAAAAGGGATCCAGAAAAAAAATGTGTATAATGTGAGGAGGGAGGGTGAGGAAGCAAAATACAAAAATAATTTCACTTGGAACATTTCATACTCATCGAGAGTTTACAAGAGGGAATTACTCTTGGTAATATATATTTATGTTACTGTTCTATATTCTTTGGCTATCAGACCTTTACTGGTGATAGTAGATACAACTTCTAAGATTATAAATTACAACATATTGTTTTAGAAATAAATCGGTCAATTACAATTTGTGGTTTTGGAAGTTGAGAGTTCACTATACCAGTGAAATCATAGCTCCAGTGTCCATACCTATCACCTATTTAATAGAAATATTTGTCATTCTACCTTTTCTATTTTAAACCTATTGCTATTTATTTTATTGATGGAAAGGTCTTGTAATTATATTGTAATCAAGATTGTTTATTTGTTCATTTTATAGATAGCCTGTAGTTATATTTTATAGACAGTGTTGTGGTGGGCAGAGAAATGAAATTGGATTTAGGTAGAATTCAAATTCTGCTTCAGGTATTTATTGACTCCGTGTCACTGGACAAATTGTTAACATCTCTAAACCTCAGTTTCCTTATCTATAAAAATAGTAGCTACTTCACAGGGTGGTTGTGAGGATCAAGTAAAATTTACATCTGAAGGTTTTGTAACACTTACACCATGATATGAAGGCTAATTACTATCAATTATTAATAATTCTATTTTAACCAAATACTATTACTTTATAATAAGTCTTGATAATGCTATCACTTTCATTTCTATTCTTTTCTTATTATTTCCTTTCAAATTCTTGAATTTTCTTCCAAATGAGTTGCATTTTTCTTGGTTTTTTTAAGGGTGTATCCTTTTAGGAATTTGCTTTGCCTACTTCAAATTAATTTAGATATAATTGTCCTTTTTATTATATTAGCATGGCATAATCATAAGTGGTGGCCATTTCTTCAATTATTTTTCTTCCTTTATTTCTATAAAAGAGTTTTTGTTGTTGCTGTTACATTTATATAAAATGTGTGTGGATGTTAGTAGGACAATACTCATTTTATAGTGATTTTTATTATTAAGTTTTATTTTATGAATTTTGAAAGAAATTTCACTTACCATCTTCCTTTTTCTTATTTATCATGGACTTTTATAATAAAGAATTGAAAGATCAGAAAAAAAGTACAAAGACAGATTCTTTCCTTTTTAAAAGATGTTTTCAAGGTATCTCCTTGTGTTAACCAAATTTAACCTAATTTCCTATATTACCTATATTTATAATCTTTATGGCTATCATCATCAAATATATTCAATGATAAAATTAAATCAAATTATGATTTGTTTCTGGAGGCACCTTGATTTCCTCATTACTTGATATCTTTAAGTACAGGATGGATGACAATTTGTCAGGTATATTATAGAAAGGCCCCTTTGAAGGTACTAGTTAGACTAATTGGCCTCTGTTATCCCTTCCAAATTAAAACTTACAATTTTGTAAAATTGTGCTCAAATTAATTAACAAATCAAAAAAGTAAACTAATGCATTTTGGAATTTTTTAAAAATAAAGTTTGAAAAAGCAAGCAGTTTCTGACTAATACTGTTAGCTCCCACATTTGGATAATTAGACAATCCACTTATTTGAAGATTTCAGGTGATTAATGTTGTGTATGTATTTTTTTATTTGTATGCTTATTCATATAAGTCAATAAGCATTTATGAAGTACCTACTATGGGCAAGGAACTGTGCTAAATTCAGATAAAAGTTTAAGAGCTTTTTTAACAGTTACTTTTGAAGATAGTCTTTAATAAGTATTTAAAAATAAAATAATTTCTATGTATATACATTTATATTAATTTAGTTGAAGCTGCTATACGTATTGGGTCTTCTAAACTTAACATTAGCCAGATCTCTCTGTTTAACTAGTTCACATTTGGACTTTGAACATTTCATGTGGCATTCAAATTTCCCTTTCAAAATCTCATTTGAATTCCCGATATTCCTGTTCAAATGTCAAATGCATTTATTTGTTCTGTATTTGCTATTTAACTGGATGCTTTAAAAACCAACATTCAACCATTTTTCAAGAAGAACAAATGTTTTCAACATAAGAAACTAAGTGGGAGGTGGGGAACATCAATTTGGCAGTACTTGACAATAAGTGGCAATGATTCAGCTATAGCAGTTACCCACAAATTGATTTGATACTCTAATAAAGCCAAATGAAGACATCATTATGATAAATTCCTCGTTGCTTAATTAGAAATACCACTAGCACCTTCATAATTAATTCAGATGTGCTGCTGGCAGTTTTACTTGTATATTTATGTTTTGTTAAGGCTATATTTTAACTACCCAGTTTTATTTTTATAAGTAACAAAATCATAGTTATGGTATTCTGCACAAAGAATAAATATCTTAATTTGCTTTAATTCAACAAAAGATAAGTTATTTTATTCTGAATGCCATGTGTACCATTAGCATAATTTGGAAATATTGCTCAGGCAGCTTTGTGCTAAACACTAAGAACTCTCCTGTGTCTTGTAGAATTCTATCGCCATCCTACGTTGGTTCTATCTTCATTAGAAACCTTAATACTTTTACACTGTATCTATCACTGTCACTGTGAAGTTTTAATTTGGTTTCATTACTTGTATTCCTTACTCCTGCTAGCTGTGGGGAATCAATGTATCTGACAAATGTACATATACATACATGGAGTGTGATTCTCAAATAATGAGACTAATTCCACAAAGCACTTCCCAAAGTAAGGTCTCATTACTTTATAGTTATCCTATGTTGCACATACTTGTGTAGGTGAACCTTTGAGGAAGGCGTCTTCATTAAGGCTTCTCTTCATGAATTGTCATATACTGCTTATTATTAGAAATGTGTAGGTAGTAAGATATCCATGGAAACCCTTTGCTCATGGATAAAGCACAGAAAAAATCACCTGTTTTAAAGCAAAATACTTCTCAGTCAGATATTTCAAATGTGAGTTTGTTGTCAGTATAAGTATGTCAAAATTTAGCAATGTAAAGGACAAAAACACATAAAGAGATTATAGAATTGTTCTATATGAGATGATCATTCTTTATTGAATCAATATTCACCTTTAGTTATGAGAGGTAGAGTCTAATTAAAACTATTTTAATTGGTTATTATATGAACATTGTGTTGATATTATTGTATTGTTGTATTGGTATTATATAGTGATAATTCAGCATGTCAAATTCAAAAATCGAATTTCTTTTCTTTTAATTTTATTTCCCATTTAACTCTCTCTGGAGATTGGGAGCCAGATGTACAGTGTCAGATGTGACCAAGCAAATAAAGAAGGCTCGGGGGCCTTCAGAATTATTGCAAAATTCAAAATGCTAGAGGTGAGGCATGTTGTGTAAAGTACAGACTTACCAGAAAAGTCACAATTATGTAAAGCAAGTGGTCAAGATTCAGACATAGGCTCAGTCATAGAATTATACAGACCTAAATCCACAATTATTTCTATGAATCGGATCATAAGGGATAACTCGTACAACCTATACAACCTTCAGATGAGGAAACTGAGGCCCAGAGAAACGAAGTGATATCCCTGAGGTTATTCAATCCAATTATGAAAATCCCAGGCAACAGTAGTAGATGAATAGCAGTTAAATGTAGTAGCAAGTCAGACATGGTAGGTAATGGGGAGCTGAATGTGTGCATTAGGAATTCAAGCAGTCATTCATGAACCAAGAGAATAAATCAACATGAGAACAGGTCAGTCAGAGAAGAAGATCAAACACTGCTAAAAACAGGCATTTCAGTTGTTCAGCAGCAAGAGTTCATTGTGATCTCTTCAGCCCAATAGGGAACATCTCTCTACTGTGAATACTCATTTATTACTGAAGACAGTGAATATTATATTCTTAGAGACTTTGTCTAAGTGAGAGAAGCCTACTACCTAGCTACGGCTTCAGTACAGAACAGCACTGTGAGGAGACAGCAATGTAACAATGGGAAGGTTTGCTGTCAGAAACTCTAGTCAAGAGATTGCCTCTGTGAGAACGTGACACCTAAAAACAAATGATAGTGTACAAAGGGACTTATACCATAATAATTAAGGGAGATTCTTTCCCTTGGAATATAAATATTTCATTATGTAATCTTGAAGTTTTTTTCAGCATTTTCTATTCATTTAAACCATACTATAAAAAGCAAACAAAAATTGTATACTCCCCACCAATAAAAGGTGAAAGTGAAGGAAATTGATAGTCAAATATTTCAATGGTTCCATGATTTCGTTAGTATTTCTTACACAAACATAGATTGCTAAGCTTCTATGCCTTAGTGAGAGGTCTCTGTGACTTACTGTGACCAAAAAACATGCAAAACATGTAAAATTCTGAATATTCTTATATTTGCCTTGATATCACATTTTAGACATGATTTTTTTTTCTCTCTTTGCCTTTCAGGCCTGGAAACACAGCGTATGTCAATTATTTAACATTCCATTAAACTGTTTTAAATGGGTCACCAAATTAGTCTCAACAATTCATGAACACATCCTTATTAAAGTGTTAAAATAATGTATAACTCTCCTAATCGATAAACTTAGTCTGCAACTTTATGTGACTAATAGCACAAATTGATTCCAAGTTCAATGTTGAAAATGTGTGTGTAGAGAAGGCTCCCTTCCAAAATAACTTACGTAGAGTAAATATAACATTCATACTAACGTGACCTTTATAATAATTATCCCATATTTGACAAACTGTAATATTTGGCTTACTAAGTAAGTGGTACACACATTTTTAACAAGAACTTTTGTCTGCTTCAGAAACAATTTCCATTGCCAGTTCTTAGCATAGCCAGCTAATAAGGTAAATGATTTTTACCAAGAGACTATGTCAAACAGCAAACACGTCACAGCCACAGTTCATAGTGAAGTCATAGTCTGTGAATGCCCCGAAAACACTGACCAGTTATTGAAAACTCCTCACCTAAGCAACACAAAACAAAACAAAACTACAAAAGCAACCAAGAAAGCATGCATCTTTTCCAATACTTTGGTATTTTCATGGATTTGTGATTTGATTGCTATGGATATTCCTTTCACTAACATGTTTCTGGGGAATTATCTGGGTAGTCATTGATTAAGAAATTCCCCAGTTTATCTGGTAAGATTACAGGTTATTGACCATTGCATTGAACTAACTGAAAGGCATCTCATCATGAAATGTGATCAAGTCTACCAATTTCAATACTTACTGTACTTGTCTAAAAGAAAAGGGGCCAAGTCTTTGAAAACAATGGCCATGGTTCACTCAAGATACAATGAGCTCTTGCTAGGTCTTGACAATCAAAAAATGGTATACATCTGACACTAGGTTATAGTCATAAGCATAATAAGTCTCCAAGGTGAATGAAATGAGTATTTTCAATTGTGGAGATGGCTACCATGTAAACCATAGTCAATGGTGAGAGGTAAGCAGACACCACCCAAAGTGAATAATGATGACCTCCCTCAATTAAAATGTAACACATTACAATTGTAACCACATTAAAAATCTGGAATAATGAAAGTAGAGCATGAGATTTGTCCTAAGTCTCTGAAAACTGATCAGTATAACATTAACAGGCAATTCACCTTCCATGAAATGGTACCCTTCAGTTGCCTCCAAATAATGACCACTCTCTATAATTCATGAGGCTGATTGGAAAACTCTTAACATTGATCATTCGCTATCCTCATCATTCTTTTATGCCTGTACAAATCACAGTCTTGCTGTGTCATTTCCTATGTAATTCTTGTTTATTGCATTCAATAAACCCAATATAAAGTATTCACCTAATGGCTTGAACCTTTCAGCTTTATCTTTTAATATTTGGGTATACCACTGTGGCACTCAGACTACCCATCTGTTTTCTTGGGTTCTTCTTTAATGATTGGCCAATTTCCTTCTCTGGTCATAGGTAGAATCATAGACACAGCTGGAGTTGGAAGGAGATGAAGATTTGGAAGGAGACTGAGAAACCATCTAGTTGAATCCTCTCATTTACCAGATGAACCAAATTAGAACCACAGGGATAAGTGCTTTGCCCAAGGCCACATTAAATTTAATCATACTTGTCCTTTTATTATGTTTTTTATGCTACTTCTAGTTGCAAGAAATCATACTAAAGCCCCCAAAATCATGTTAAAGCTGAACTACTCATAACTATTTTTGATTGGCCTTTGTGTAAGCTATTACTCATTTTACTAAAATATATACATATATTTTATTGAGAAAAATGTTGGAACGTTGAAGAACCAGAAATAAGAATTTGCAGATTTGATATTTAGATTGTCTCCTCAAAGTGCTATTGTCCAAGTACACTCGTTAGCTTCATAGAAAGACAAAAGGATACAGGAGACAAAAGAGATGATGTTTGACTCCTTCACATACTAGGCATGTGGAAATGGACAAGTTATTAACTCTCTGTATCTAAGTTTTTTCATCTGCAAAATGAGGATAATAGTTACTTGTTGGGGGAGGTTTATGTGTATATGCGTATGTATGAGTATATTGCTTTATAAAACTTATAGTTGCATAAGTCATTATCATCGTTACACTTTTAAGTGAAGATAAACCATATTAGGTACATTGACGACCAACAACAGTGTCTGAATTTACCAGAAGCTGCATGTTAATTATAGCAAAGCTTCAGCCAACTCACATTACAATTTAGTCCCCGCTGTTACGTGTAAAGTGCCGTGATGAGTAAGACAGTTTGTTTTCAGGCCGGTAATTGTCACAGATTAATATCTACAATCCTGCTATTTCATCCATATTGACTAGAAAGAGAGAAAAATCAGAGCTCTTTCTTTTCAAATAAGTAAAGTGGGTGCTATACAAGAAAATCCGTTGTCAACCACATAGACTGCCTAAGAGTTCACAGCATAGGTTTAAAGTAATGAGTAAGAGTCTTGAGAAATAAGATTTGTTGGCAGCATCAATCATCTCTAATTATTCCCCATCAGGGCCCCTTCATTCTAGCCAAACTAATCCGCTTGCCGTCCTCAGCACATAATGTGCTTATCCCCACCTCTGCTCTCTGTACAAGCCATTTAAGCCCTTTGGTTCCTTCAAAACCCAGATCAAAACTAACCTGCTCCCCTCAGCACTTAAATACTCAGATTATACACAGACTGATCTATTTTTGTTAAAATTCCTTAAGCCATTCCACATGAGTTAGTATTGTCTCCCCAGCTTGAAGGAACAACC
>JAQQSK010017180.1:0-10200 GCA_028658325.1 Potorous gilbertii | reverse complement strand
ATTTAACATTTATATTTAATTTAATACAAATAATTTAGTATAAAATTATATATATTATATATCAATTATATAATTTTTACAGAAACAAAAGCAAGGCAGCTAAAATTAGAAGAGACGTGGGTAACTGGGGAAAAATCTTTGTGGCTTGTTTCTCTGACAAAAGTCTGATACCTAGAAAATGTATTTAATAGGAATATATGTGTGGAACCTATATAAAATTGTATACCATCTCAGGGAGGAAGTGGGGAGGTACAGAGGAAGGAGGAGGAGGGAGGGGAAAAAATTCAAAGTATATAGAAGTGATTGTGGAACACTGAAAACAAATAAATAATTTAAAAAATTTTAAGTCTGATACCTAAAACATGCAAGGAATGGATTCATATTTATAAGAGCCATTTTCCAAGAACTCAATGCAAAGGATATAAACCATATCCTTCTCAAATGACAGAAATCCAAGCTATCAATGACCAAATCTTTAATAATCAGAGAAATGCAACTTAAAGCAATTCTGAGGTTTCACCTCATACCTATCAGTTTGGCAAATATGAAACAAAAAAGGAAAATTACACTTTTTGAAGCACTGAGGGAAAATAGGCACATTAATATGCCTTTGATGAAACTGTGAATAGGACCAACCATTCAAAACAACACTAAATTGGGTATCCTGCTTTACTCCATAATACTCCTATCTGGACTACACCCCAAAGAAATCAAAGAAGAAAGGGACAGACATTATAGATAGATGATCTGTAAACTGAGGCAGCATTTATTAAGTGTTTACCAAAGTTTCAAGCACTATGCAAAGATGGAGGTACAAATACAAGCAAACAAGACAGCTCTGCCTTACAGGAGCTTACCTTCTAATGGGAGAAGTTAGAGACAAGGGCTTAGAGGAGGAGGAAAAGGATACCCAGAGATCAAGTTCTGAAAAACAAAGCAGGACCTGCTTACCAGGAGCTCACAGTCTAAGGGAGAAATAACATATAAGCATCAATGTGCAAATCAGATGGTTACAGAACAAATGGGAAGTAGTCTCAGAGGGAAGGCATAAATAAGACTAAGGAAGACAGAGAAAGTCATCTCAAACAACATGAGACTTGAAGGAAGCCAAGAGGCAGAGATGATGAGGGAGTGAATTCCAGGCATAGTGGACAAACAATGAAAACTTTTGAAGCCATAAAATGCAGTGATGTGATCAAAGAGCAGCAATGAGGCCAGTGTCACTGGATCTTAAAGTATATGGAAGCAAGCAAGGTGTAGGGAGATTGGAGAGGTAGGAAAGGGCCGAGTTACAAGGTCAGGTATGTCAGGGGTCATTTCTAAAATGGCGCTTCTGAAGGGAGTCTCCATTCAGGAGAGCAGGAACTCTGGGTGAAGACTTTTCTATGGCAGCTAGGTAACAGGTGAGAAGGAGAAAGGAGAGGAAGCTCAGGTCTGACTGAAGTGAAAAATGGGTACATTTTTCCTAAAATGGTGGTCCCAGGGAGGGAATCATCAGTCAGAAGAGCAGGCCTCAAGGCCCGTATGTACAATAATAGCAATAGTAGTTCTTTACATACCAAAACAATTTTAGAAATGTTACTCCTGGGTAGGCTGAGCCAAAACAATACTACTTAAATCAATTTTCTTATTCAGGGTCATACCAATAAAACCACTAAAGGACTGCTTTGCAGAACCAGGAAAAAATAATGTATAGAACAGTAATGTGTCTTTTGTGTGAATAGACTGAATAATAATATAGAAACAATGATGCAGAAAGACGATTTCAGAAAAACCTGGGAGGTCTGTATGAACTAATGCAGAGTCAAGGGAGCAGCACAATGCTTTTTCTGGTCTTATTTCATATCATCTTTATTATACTCGGATTTTGACAGAATTAGAAGGTGTCTTTTTTAATTTTAAAGTTAATTTCTTTTTAGTTTTCAACATTCACTTCCATAAGTTTTAAATTTTTTCCCCCTCTTTCTCCTCCTCCCCCCAAGATAGCCTGCAATCTGATATAGGTTCTACATCTACATTCCTATTAAACATATTTTTACATTCATCATGTTGTATAGCAGAATTGGGACAGATGGGAAGAAACATGAGATAGAAAAAAACAAAACAAACAACAGAAAAGAAAATCATCTGCTTGGTCTGCATTCAGACTGCATCGTTCTTTCTCGGGATGTGGATGGTGTTTTCCATCATGAGTCCTTTGGAAATGTCTTAAGTTCTTGCTTTGCTGAGAAGGGCTATGTCTATCAAAGTGAGTCATCACACACTGTGGCTGTTATTGTGTACAAAGGCCTCCTGGTTCTGCTCCTTTCACTCAGCATCAGTTCATATAAGTCCTTTCAAGCCTCTCTGAAGTCTTCCTATTCATCATTTCTTATTGTGCAATAGTACTCCATTACATTCACATACCACAACTTGTTCAGCCATTCCCCAATGGATGGGCATCCCCTTGCTTTCCAGTTCTTGGCCACCACAAAGAGAGCTGCTATAAATACTTTTGTTCGTGTGGGACTCTTTCCATATTTATGATCTCTTGGGGATACAACCCTAGAAGTAATATTGCTGGGTTAAAGGGTATGCACATTTTTATAGTCCTTTGGGCATAGTTCCAAATAAACAGCACAATTTTTACAACAGTTAAGGAAAACAATTTAGAAAGATTTAAGAATTCTCATCAATGCAAGGACCAGTCATCATTCCAGAGGACCAAGGATGAGGCATGCTACCTATCTCCTGACAGTAAAGTGAGGGACTCAGTGCAGAAGGAGACAGTCATTTTTGACACCTCCAGTGTGAAGTTTGCTTTCTGTGACTATGCTTACTTGTTATAAAAGTTTTCCTATTCTTTTTCTTGGGAGGAATTGGAGGAGAGGGGAATTAGAGATAGAATCACCAAAAAAAAATGAGGGTCATTGAAATATGTTTGGGTTTTTAAATGTACTGAAGAGATCAGAAGGAAGACCAGAAGAAATCACAGACAAACAAGGAGAGTTTTTGAAAGTAACAAGGTGAATTTACTATACCATTTAACAGCAAGGCAAGCTGTGCATAATTAAGACTCACATTTCCATGCATAACTGTCTCTTTCTGCTCCACACTGTATATAGAAGTGTTCATTTTGGTTGATGCTTGTTAAATTCAGAATTTCAAAATTGAGTTTAATGGAGGGGAAAGAACATGGGTACAGAACTGACTATGAAATTCAGAACATAGAGTGAACCACTGTCATGGACAGTAGAGCACAAGAGAACATCATGTTCCTATCATTCTATGAGAGACACTTGAAGAAAATACCTATACAGCCGCTTGTGGGTTTTGACCTTGGAAGACTCAGTGACAAAAACTACCCATATTAGGATGCATTGAAATTGCTTTAGAAATTGCACAAAGTCATTCTTTGTATCAACAAAGCAATGGACATTCTGGGCTCAGTGTGGCTGGATCCTTTATGTGTCAATCGGGCACCAGCTCTAATTGGGACCAGTTCCAGTCTTTTCAGAACACTAGCAGAATACTGCAAACAACAAACTAAGACCCCTGATCAGAAAGCTTTGACCATGTCTGTAGGAGGATACAATCAAATGGTGACAGTGAACCTTACATGGACATTTCTAGCTTTTCAACCATGAAGTGGGTTCTGAGATACTGGGCTTTGGGGGATTTCCCAGTACCAGAGGAATGGAAGGAAAGACTGAGGAGGAGGCAAGAGGACAGATGAGGTCTTATGGAACAACTGGGATGTGGGATGAACACAGAGAGCACAACTCACAAGATTTGGCTCACTTGATTAGAGCCCATTCCAGGAAAAGTCCAGAAAGACCCCTTTGTCTGTGATATATGACTTCAGAGAATGTTTCAAGAACCTGCTGGTAAAGAGTTTCATCACAGGGTGCCCATGGAATGCCCATATTGGTGGTCCCAAAGAATAGAAAGATAATATGTGTGTAGACTATCAGACTTTTTTTTGATCTATTGAATTATAGCAGTGTATTTTATTTCTCATGTAATCCCTGGATAGAAATTAGGCTGCAGGGAGTTGTTGCTTTGGCATGAACCAATAAAAATAATTTTCTTACTCAAGGTCAGTATTTTGGACATTTCAACAAGTATTGGAAAATAAACAAATCATAGAGAAGTTACAGTACGTGTATGCAGGTTTGTGTTATTACAATAACAATATTTTAGTAGTCATTATAAACATTATGTCATCTCACCCCACAAATGACTTCAGCAAGAGATTTGCCTGGTACAGAGGAGAATCCTCAAGGTCAAAGGGGTAAGCATTTTGTCCAGTTACATAGAGTCAGTGGAAAACCTGAGAATACAACCCAAATCTAATAAATCCCTGAAAGGTCAGTGTAGCATGTTGTAGAGAAACACCTTGAGTTTCATAGAGACAGCCTCACAGAGCTCTAGAGACCTGAGTCCAGAGGTCAAGTTCACGTCCATGCTCTGATGCTTACTACTCATGTGACGACAGGCAAAAACCCTGTCACCTCAACGGTTCAGTTTCCTTATCTGCAAAAAGAACCATCTATTTATCACAGAGATGATGAGTAAGAGAAATGGTCACGTTGGTTGATATTTCTCTAGTTCATAATAATTTTTTTAAAAAATTTTAAATAAGGGAGTTGGATTAAATGAGACCTAAAGACTTTTCCAGTCCCAAATGTGATTTGAATCCCTGGTCAAGGAAAGGGTACATTTGGTCATAACGTAAAAAACCACAGCATGCAGCACCTCACTAGCCAGTTGAATTCTGTTACCCTGATAGGACACGTATCTTAAAGTTTGCAAAACACTTTGTATGTTGTTCTCTGTTCAGTCATTTTTCATTCTTGCCTGCCTCTTCATGACCTGATTCAGGGTTTTCTTAGCAAAACTACTGGAGTTGTTTGCCAGTTCCTTCTCCCAACTCATTTTACAGATGGGGAAACTGAGGCAAACGAGGTTAAGTGACTTACCCAGGATCACGCAGCTAGTAAGTATCTGAGGCTGGATTTGAACTAAGGTCTTCCTGATTCCAGACTCAGAGTGCTCTATCCCCTATCTATCTAACCACCTCACTATACACGTATTAGTTCATTTTATCTTCACAACAACTCTGGGAGGTAGGCGCTATTGTTACCTTCATTTTGCAGATGAGAAATTAAGGCTGAGAGAACTTGAAGTGACTGGCCCAACTAATAAGTGTCTGAGGCAGGATTAAACTCAGGTCCTTCTGACACTAGGTCAGGTGCTCTATCCACTGCCCCACCTGGCTGCCTAGGCAGTGTGATGTTGTAGAAAGTGTTGGATTCAGGAAATACCTAGGTTCCCAAATCCTAATTCAGTACTCCTAATTGTGTAACTCTAGGCAAGTCGATTCTTTGAAGTTTCCTCTTCTCTAAAATAGTACTTACCCCACTATAGGTGTTCTGAGAAGCAAATGAGGTAATAAAGGTAAGTGCTTTGCAAATCTTTAAAAGACAAAAGTACGTGTGAACCTGGGTTTGCCAAGGTTATTCCGATGGCAGTAGAACTCTACCACAGGGGAGATGCTTTGGAGATGGGCCCTCTAAGTGACTCTGCTGTTCAAGGACCGACTCCTGGAGAGGTTCATGACTGGAGGGTTGATTAATCAGGTTTTGCTATATGTTACACTTCAAGTGATAAGATTCAATCTATAATAGAACCAAATCCACCAAATAACCAACCAACAAGTATTTTTTGAATAACAACTATATGTCTGAAACTGGGCTTAGGTTTTGGAAACACTTTCGTCACTGGGTTTTACCATACGAAAAGGATTACTCCAGAGCCCATCACAGTATGGTGAAAAGATGACTGGCTCTGAAGTCAGAGGGTCTGGGTTTAAATCTATCCACAGACCTTTACCACCTGCTTCCCCTTCGGTAAACCTCCCTAGGCTTCATTTTTCTTATCTGTAGAATGAGGGACTTGAATCGAATAACCTCTGAGGACCCTTCCACATCTAGATCTATGATCCTAATGATTCTTTTTTAAAATTAAATTATTTTGTTTTCAGTGTTCAACAATCGCTTCCATATAACTTAGATTCCCCCCCCCCGAGACAGCATACAATTTTATATAGGTTCTACACATATATTCCTTTTAAATACATTTTCACCTTAGTCATGTTGCATAGAAGAATAAAAATGAATGGGAGAAACCACAAAACAAACCAGAACGTAACACAAAAGAAAATGAGCTGCTACATTCTGCGATTGAATTCCGTAGTTCTTTCTCTGAATGTGGGAGGCATTTTGCCCTAAAAGACCAACGGAAATTTTTTAAGTTCCTTCATTGCAATGAAGTACTAAGTCTACCAGAAAAATTCCTCACGCACTGTGGTTGTTGCTGCGCACAAAGTTCTCCTGGTTCTGCTCCTTTCACTCAGCATCAGTTCATATAAGTCTTTCCAGGCCTCTCTGAAGTCTTCCTGTTCAGCATTTCTCATAGCACAATAGTATTCCATTATATTCATATACCACAACTTGTTCAGACATTCCCCAATGGATGGGCATCCCCTCAATTTCCAGTTCTTGGCCACCACACAGAGAGCTGCCATAAATATTTTTATACATGTGGGACTCTTTCCCATTTTTATGATCCCTTGGGAATACAGTCCTAGAAGTGATATTGCTGGGTCAAAGGGTATGCACACTTTTTTAGCCCTTTGGGCATAGTTCCAAACTGCTCTCCAGAATGATTAGATCAGCTCACAACTCCTCCAGCAATGAATTAGTGTTCCAACTCTCCCACATCTTCTCCAATATTTATCAACTTCTCATTTTGTCATGTTAGCCAATCTGATAGGTGTGATGTGGTGCCTCAGAGTTGTTTTGATTTGCATCTCTCTAAACAATAGTGATTTAGAGCATCTTTTCATGTTAGTATTTAATTTCTTCCTCTGACAACTCCCTGTTCCTTTGACCATTTATCCATTGGGGAATGATTTGTATTCTTGTATATTTGACTCAGTTCTCTCTATATTTTAGAAATGAGTCCTTTATCACAAATACTTGTTGCAAAAATTCTTTCCCAGTTTTCTGCTTCCCTCCTAATCTTGGTTGCATTGGGTTTGTTTGTGCAAAAACTTTTCAATTTAATGTAATCAAAATTATCTATTTTGCTCCTCATAATGTTCTCTATCTCTCATTTGGTCATAAATTTCTCCATTCTCCATAAATCTGCTATTCCTTGCTCCCCTAATTTGCTTATAATATCAATCTTTATACCTAAATCATGTAGCCATTTGGACTTTATTCTTGTGTATGGTGTCAGGCATTGATCTATGCCCAGTTTCTGCCACACTGTTATCCAGTTTTCCCAGCTATTTTTGTCAAACAGTGAGTTGCTATCCCAGAAGCTGGGGTCCTTGGGTTTATCAAATAGTAGATTGCTACATTCATTGACTCCTGTATCTTGAGTACCTAACACATTCCACTGGTCTACCCCCCTATTTTTTAGCCACAGTCCCAAGTGGTTTTGACAATTGCTGCTTTATACTGCAATTTAAGATCTGGCAGGGCTAGGCCACCTTCCCTAGCATTCCTTTTCATTAGTTCCCTTGATATTCTGGAACTTTTGTCCTTCCGGATGAATTTTGATATTATTTTTTCCAGCTCAAGAAAATAATTATCTGGTAGTTTGATTGGTAGGGCACTGAATAAATAAATTAAGTAGAATTGTCATTTTTATTTTATTAGCTTGGCCTACCAATGAGCAACTGATATTTTTCCACTTACTTAGGTCTGACTTTATTTGTACAAAAAGTGTTTTGTAATTGTGCTCATATAGTCCCTGGGTTTGTTTTGGCAGATAGACTCCCAGATATTTTATACTGTCTACCATAGCTTTAAATTGGATTTTTCTTTCTATCTCTTGCTGTTGGGCTTTGCTAGTAATATATAGAAATGCAGTTGATTTATCTGAGTTTATTTTGTAACCTGCAACTTTGCCAAAGTTATTCATTATTTCAAGTAGTTTTTTACCTCATTCTCTAGGACTCTCTAAGTATTTCATTATAATCATCTGCAAAGAGTGATAACTTAGTTTCTTCTTTGCCTATTCTAATTCCTTCAATTTCTTTTTCTTCTCTTATTTCTATAGCTAGCATTTCTAATAGCATATTGAATAACAGTGGTGATAATGGACATCCTTGTTTCACCCATGATCTTATTGGAAATGCACCTAGATTGTCCCCATTACATATAATGCTTTTTAATGGCTTTAGGTACGTCCTTATTTTTTTATGGAAAGTACATTTATTCCTATGCTTTCCAGGGTTTTCAATAGGATTGGGTGTTGCATTTTGTCAAAAACTTTTTCTGCATCCATTGAGATAATCATGTGACTTCTGTTAGTTTTGTTGTTGATATAATCAATAATGCTAATAGTTTTCCTAATATTGAACCAGCCCTGCATTCCTGGTATAAATCCTACCTGATCATAATGTATTATTCTCATGGTAAGTTGCTGTATTATTTTTGCTAATATCTTATTCAAAATTTTTGCATCTATATACATCAGAGAAATTGGGCTATAATGTTCTTTCTCTGTTTTGGCTCTTCCTGGTTTAGGGAGCAGAACCATATTTGTATCAAAAAAAGAATTTGGTAGGATTCCTTCTTCCCCAATTTTCCTAAATAGTCTATATAGCATTGGAATTAACTGTTCTTTAAATGTTTGATAGAATTCACTTGTAAATTCATCTGTCCCTGGAGATTTTTTCCTACAGAGTTCATTGATGGCTTGTTTAATTTCTTTTTCTGAGATGGGGTTATTTAAGTATTCAACGTCCTCTTCTGTTAATATTGGCAATTTATATTTTTTAAAAATAATCATCCATCTCATTTAGATTGTCAAATTTATGGGCATACAGGTGGGCAAAGAGATTTCTAATTATTGTTTTAATTTCTTCCTCATTGGAGGTTAGTTCACCCTTTTCATTTTTGATATTGGTAATTTGATTTTCTTCTTTCTTTTTTTAAATCAAATTGACCAAAGAGTTATCAATTTTATTGGTTTTTTTCACAAAACCAACTCAGTTTTATTTATTAGTTCAAGTTGTCCTAATTTCAATTTTATTAATCTCTCCATTGATTTTCATTATTTCTAATTTTGTATTTACTTGAGGATTTTCAATTTGTACTTTTTCTAGCTTTTTCAGCTGCCTGCCCAATTCATTGAACTCCTCTTTCTCTATTTTATTCATGTAGCAATCAAAGATATAAAACTTCCCCCAAGAATTGCTTTTGCGGTATCCCATAAGATCTGATAGGTTGTCTCATTATTGACATTCTGTTGAATGAAGTTGTTGATTGTTTTTATAATTTGTTGTTTAACCCACTCATTCTTTAGGATTACATTGTTTAGTTTCAAATTAATTTTTGGTTCATATTTGCATGGCCCTTGATTACATATATTTTTTATTGCACTATGATCTGAGAAGGATATATTGACTATCTCTGCCTTTCTGCACTGAATTGTGAAGTTTTTATGACATGGTACATGGTCAATTTTTGTATATGTGCCATGTAATGCTAAGAAAAAGGAATGTAGATGGCGGAGTAGAAAGATTCACATATGCTGGCTCCGAACCCACAGCCCACGAATTTCCTGTAAAAAGAATTCCCAACAAATTCTGGAGCAGTGGAAGCCATGCAGCAACAGAGGGAAGGAGATTTCCATTCCAGAGATCCCTAAAAAACCGACTCCAAAAGTCCATCGCACACTGCATGGGAGTGGAGCCCAGCCCTTCCCTGGCCGCACTGCACCAGGAGGAACAGATCAGAGCAGACTTCAGGGACACAATCTCCGGCGGCCACGAAGGTCCCTCCACCCACAGGTGCACAGGTCAGTGAGAGAGACTTCTGGGCTGGCCAAGAGGGGAGCGGGTTGTCTCCATACCTCAGGCCCCTCAGGAGGCAGTGGCGGAGGCAGCAGACAGTCAGAGGCTCCCAGAGCAGGCAGGACCTCGGGTCCATTATGGAAGGTCTCTGCATAAACCCCCTGAGGGAACTGAGCCTGGGAGGTGGCCCTGCCCCTCCCTGAGCACCAGAACTTAAGCTCACATTGAATAGCAACCCCATCCACCACTGAAAGCCCTGAAGCTAGGGAGCAACATTTGAATCTCAGGCCCCAAGCACTAGCTGGGCAGAACTAGGCAGGGGTGGAGAGGAATCTCAGAAGTCAAGT
>JAQQSK010017179.1:0-10200 GCA_028658325.1 Potorous gilbertii | reverse complement strand
AGTCAAGTAGCTGGTGGTTCAATGGACAAAAATCTGGACCTGGAGACAGGAAGATCTGATCAAATTCTGCTTCCGACATTTCTTAGCTGAATGACCCTTGTCAAATCATTTAATCACTATTTGTCTCATTTTCTTCATCTGTAAAATGGAGATAAGAATAGTACCTGCCCCTCAAGGTTGTTGTGAGCAGCAAATGAGATAAAATTTGTAAAGCACTTTGAAAGCCTTAAACCACTATAAAAATGCTATTATTACTATTAGTTGTGGTAGTGGCAGTGGTAGTAGTAGTAGTAGTAGTAGTAGTAGTAGTAGTAGTAGTGGTAGTAGTAGTAGTAGTAGTAGTAGTAGTAGTATGGTGGTGGTAGTAGTAGTAGTAGTAGTATGGTGGTGGCGGTAGTAGAAGTAGTAGTAGTGGTGGTGGTGGTAGTAAGTCGTAGTGGTGGTGGTGGTGGTAGTTCTGATTTAAGTTTGCCATTCATCTTTCTTTGACATGAGGGTGCTGACTTCTTTCCTGGATATCATTAAAATAGAGGTCACTGCACTTAGGTGCACCTTCCCATCCTGATTTGGTTGACTGAGGGCTCAGATTAAGCTCCACACAGAGACACAGAGACCAATGGGATGCTGACCCAGTATCTCTGCTGTCCTGGTGGAACAACAGAGATAAGATCATGCTCCTGGGATAGAGACCCACATGGAGTGAGGTAGGATGCAGATGCTGCAGGCACAGAAGTCCCTGGTTTCCATGATCCTGTTAATGACTGTTTCTCTTAGTAATAACTCATTGTGTAAATGCTGAGGCAAGCAGTCAGGTCAGGAACCACAAGCATCAGGGGCTGCTAATGGCAGGGCTTTATTGGCTCCCCAGTGACGAATCACCTATCTTAGTTACTTGATGATGGTTGCTTCCCATTTTCCTATCAGTGCCTGAATGTTTAGTCCTCTGAGCACAGTATCTTGACAACCAGCTCCCTTGTTTATGAGAGTCTTGGTGTCCCTGTGCCCCTGAGATCTTGTCTGGCCAGTTCGCCTGTGCTAGGCACACATCATCATGCTTTTAATGTGGGTGGTCATGATTCCAGTCCCCACTTGCTGATGCATTGGGAAATGTGGCTGTATTCTCCGCTGACAGTTAAACATTGACAACTATCAAGTTTATGATCTGAGACCAGTGTGAAATCACCAAGTCCTTTTTTACAACAAAGCATCTAAAAGAAACTTATCAGAATCCATTTCTAGATGTTAAGAGCATTACTAAAGCACAGCTTTTATCATAGCTCTCCAGTATTAAAAAAAAAAAAACCCATTTAATGACTTCCTATTGACTAAACTAAATTTTACATGGCAGCCCAGGACCCTTACAAATTCAACCCTAGTCAATAATACAAATGACCATTCTAGTCAGAACACCAAGGGAAAGGGTAGGGGAGTTGCAAAGTTTACATAAAACCCAGTCCCTACTCTCATGGATCTTACAGGATCAGAAATGTAAGCCATAATGTCGATGCTTTGAGGTCATGGGATGGGGCTGGGAGAAGATCATTCCTGGCTGTAGGATCAGTCAGAGCTTCCTCAAACAGGCAGCATTTGAGGTTTCTCTTCAAGGACAAGTGAAAATTCACCGGGCTAAGGAAATGGCGTTCCAGGTATGGAATGTGTGAAGGAGGGCATACAGTCAAGACAGTATGGAACACACATGGATAAGGAAGGGTGAGATGTCTAACTAAGATGGAACATAGGAAAGTGGTTTTTAGTCTTTGGTTCCTGGAGCCTCAGACTCTTTGGAGGTTGTAGTGACTGACCTCAGACCTACGTGCATAGAGACACAGAGACCAATGGGATGCTGATCCAGTCTCTCTGCTCTCCTGGAAGATGGATACTGTATCATGCATAGGTGCATTGTGATTTTCAAATGTATACAATAATAAGAATAGTGAACATTTATATAGAATTTTAAATTTTAAATATACAATACATATATATATATATGTATATATCCTAGTCCACCCTCACAACAACCCTGTGAGGTAGCTGCTATTACTATGCCCATTTTACAGATGGTAAACTGAGGCTGAGAGAGGTTAACTAGCTTGATCTTAGCCAAGCTAGTCATTGAGGCAGAATTCAATGCTAAGTCTAGCCCTCTATCATGGTTAATAAAATACAAATTCATTTAAAGTAATTTCTGAATTCACAGCAGCCTTTTGCCATCATATATTTTCTGTCAATAGACACTATTGTTTGACTGCTATCACATGGAGATTCATGATTTTTTCCCCTCATGGAGGTCCATGATATTTTTCCCTTCAATATATAAAAAGGACTCTCATTTTCATATATGTTGGGAACTACTCTGTGTAGATGGGGGTAGAATGAAATAAGACTGGAAAGGTGGAGTGATGCTGGATTGAGAAGGGTTTTGAATGCCAGGTCAAGAGGATATAAGCTTTCATCTTTAGGGAATAGGGCTTCTCACTGAAGGATTTGAGCAAAGGAATGACATGACCAAATCTACATATAAGGAAAATAAGCTTGCCATATTGGTTCTACCCCCTTCCTATCTTTGCCTTGTATTTGGGTAATCTTCAAAATGAAAAATTGCCTTGGTCTTTGGAAAACAAAGACCCCTCAGTTTTATCTTTCATGCCATGTGGGCAGAGTGGTAATGGACTGGTCAAACCCTCCTTCAGAAAGAATGATGAAAAAAATTACCTTGTTGCACCAGCAGCAAAATGAGGTCTGCCTGCTGCTCTCTGCTGAGAGAAAGGGTTCCAAGGCAACCCAGTGTTATCTATTGCTTTTATTTGGGTTTCCACTTTTCACATGGCTATAGTGGAAGCCACCTACATTCCATGGCTCATCCCCTGACCAGAGAAAGAGCTGCCAAATGGATGCTTGGAGGAGTAGACAGGGCTGGGCTGGGCCACTGAGATCTACCATCCAGCCCTTGCTGGAGCGGACATTCCCTTGTGGCTTAAATAGCTCTTTTAGTTAAAATATTAAGTTGGAAATGGATTTGTATAAATGAAATGCTTTCTCATCAAGTGAAAATCAGGACATTCCATTCAGAAAGTCTATAAGTAGAGTGAGCTGTGGAGTTGGGGTTTTTTTATGGATCTATTTGGAGTGTATGCCCAGCTATTTCTCAAAGCGATTTAGGGCAGCTTTTAAAGTCAAGCATGCTGTAATATGGGACAAAACTTTTTCTTTTTTCAGCTGACCTCCTAAGTTTTTTTATTTAACATTTTTCTTTAAAGTTTTGCATTCCAAATTCTATCCCTCCCTCATTCCTTTCCTGAGAAGGTAAGCAATCAGATATAGGTTATATATGTTCAATTATGTAAAACGTTTCCTTATTTTTATGGGACATTTTATGAGACAGAACTTCTGAAAATATATCAAGGAGTAGATGTTTCCAGATTTGGAGTTAGAGAAACTATGTTCGAATCTCAAGTACTTTTGCTTCTTTCAGAAACTATGTTCAAATCTGAAGTACTTTTGCTTCTTTCAAACTGTGTGAGCTTAGGAAAGTCACTTCTGCTCACTTGGACTCAATTTTCCCATCTGTAAGAGCAGAAGTATGGATTAGATGACCTCTAAGGTACCTGTGAACTCTAAATCTTACAAATCTATCAGTCTACTATATTTGAGTATTGAGTTTCCTGGCATCAAATCATATCCAACTGTTTTACACCTCAGGGGAAGGCAGGGCATTTGACCTTTGAGTAGACAGCAACTGTTGCAAGTTTCCATAACTAGGGCTACACTGCAGTCCATGCTATTATAGTTTCACTTATTTCTTCTTGTAGCTTATTTAACTTTTTTCAGTATTTAGATTCCATGCCATTCAGTGCATCTACATTTAGTATTGATATTAATTCATTGTCTACCTTTCAGGAAGATGTAGTTTCCATGCTAATCTTTCTTAAGTCTAACTTCTGCTGTGGTTTTTTCAAAATTTTAGCTACAGCATAAGAGATTAACTTGAACCTTTTATCTTAATTATCTGTAAATATGTTGCATATACTTGTAAATTGTAAATAATATGTTGTTGGAGTCTGCTTTCTAATGCATTCTATTATGTTCTTCCATTTTATTGGTGAATTTATTCCATTTACAATTATCATTAATTCTGTATTAACTTCCTTTCTATTCTCTTACACTTCTTATAAAAAAGAATAGGGCTGTGAGTAAGAAGTATGTTCAGGACCACATCTCTAAGTAAGATGCAATCCACTTTTGATCCCCTACTGCTCTTCTCTATCCCTCACCCTGAACCCAATCATGAGTTAATCTTTCCTTCCTTTTAAACCTTGCTTCAAGAGACAACTTTCATGTTTAGAATGTACTTTGCTTAAGACTAATCCCACCATTCCTCCTTATTTTTTCCTCTCCCTTTTCCCCTTTCCTTCATGTATCTCTGTTGAGTGAAAGGTATTTGTGCCTTTATGCATTTCTCATTGCTTGTATAGTCTTCCACTTAGACACCCTAATTATGTGAGGTAGTTTTCCCCACCCTTCCTCTCCCTTTTCACCCTTGGGGTATTTCTTTCTCCTTCCCTTTCTTCTTCTTTTCTTTTAAGGCTCATCAAAGACATAACAAAACAATTCCCAAGTTCTCTGTTTTATTGAACTCTCTATATGATCCCTGATAACAATAAGGTTCTGAGAGGACAAATGTATTATTTCTCCATGTTAGAATGTAAACAATTCCTCTTTGTTTAGCCTCTTATGATTTCTCACTCATATTATCTTTTAATATTTTTCTTGATGTTTGGGTTTGAATTTCAAAGTTTCTATAAAGTTGTAGTCTTTTCATCAGGAACTGTGGGAAGTACTCTATCATTAAAGATCAATTTTCCCACTGTACAACTATACTCATTCTTACTAAGTTACTCTTAGTTGTAAGCTTAGATCTTTTGCCATCTGTACTATCATATTCTAAGCTTTTTGGTTTTTAATAGTGGTGGCTACTAAATACGACATAATCCTGACTGTGGCTCCTTGGTACTTGAAGTGTTTCCTTCTGTCTACGTCCAATAATTTTTTCTTGAGCTGAAAGCTCTGGATTTTGACTCTAACATTTTTGGGAATTTTTATTTTGGAGTTTCTTTCAGAGAGTGACTGGTGGATTCCTTCTATTTTTACTTTGCTGCTGGTTCTAAGAGAGCTGTGTAGTTTTCTTTTATGAGTTCTTGAAATATGATTTTTAGCTCTTTTCTTGGTCATAGGTTTCAACTAATCCAACTGTTCTTAAATTATTTCTACTTGATTGGCTTTTTGGGTCAATTTGTGTGTGTGTGTGAGACATAGCTTACATTGTCTTTTGTTTATTCAATCTTTTGAATGTGTGTTAATATTTCTTGTTGTCTCATGGAGTCATTTACTTTTATTTGGCCCCTTATGATTTTCAGGGAGTTTATCTCTTAGGTAAGTTTTCTATCTTTTGTGCCAAGCTATTATTTTTCTTTCTTTCTTTCCTATGTCTCATTTCTTTTCTTATTATTTATTTTAGCATTCTCATTTTATTTACAAAATCATTTAAAATTCTTTCTTCATTCTTCCAAGAATTCTTGTCAAACTTGTGCCCAAGCTGTACTTGTCTTTGAGGCTTTGCTCAAAGATATTTTAGTCATTCTCTTTTGGGTTTGTGTTTTGAGCATTCCTGCATATTAGTTCTTTACGGTGGGATTCTTTTTTCATTTCCTCATTCATCCAGTCACATTTCCTGACTTTGGACTTTGTGTTAAATCTGCATATTTCTGGAGGGAATAGTTGGGCCATACTTGGTCCTTACTTTTGCTTTCATGAATAGCTGTTATTGCCCTCATCCTGTGAAGTAGATGGGACATGTGTTATTAACCCCATTTTATAGACAAGGACAGGAATGCTTGGGATGGGATGTAAATGACTTGTCTAATAACACACATGTCAAAATCAGAACTAGAGCTAAGTCTCTCCCAATTCAAAGATGTGTCCCCTAGAACATTCCTAATATCTTGAGGGTATGTCTCTCTGATACACTGGCTGTGGCTTGGGAAAGCTCATCCTGGCTACTTAAACTCTCCATAAGACTCTCCTACCTAAGCCTCAGGGATTGGCTGGGCTGGATTTGGTGCATATCTTTTGTCCATATCTGGAGCTTTCTCTTTTTGACTGTCTCTCTGTTGAAGCCAGATCCCTGAAACATATTCATCTGAAGGAACCATAGAACAGGATCATAAATCTAAAGCTAATAAGAGACCTGAGGGGCCATTCTATTTCAACCCTCTCATCTTACAGATGACAAGACCAAGAATCTGTAAAGATTCCCTTATCCCTGGCCATTTCCATGCCTCATTAGCTCCTCTGGACCAGTTACCTTTGTGTTAGGATACCCCTTAGCTAAATAGAAAACCAGATAGATTGTAGAGTTCTCATTGTTTGACAAAGTGAAGGCCACTCTTCCTGTCTTCCCTATTTCTATCAAGGATGCCACCATCTTCTCAGTTACCCCAGGTTAACCATCTTGGAGTTGTCCTAGACTCTTGTTTCTCTTTTCCCCTTCATTAATTCTATCTCTGCAACATCTCTGTCCCTTCTTCTTTCCTCCTATAGCCATCACAATTTCACTCCCTCATCATGTCTCATTCAGACCATTACAATCTACTCCTGATTAATTTTCCTGCCTCAAGTCTCTCCTCTCGCCAACCTGTTCTCCATGTAACTGCCAAAATGATATTTTGAGTCTGACCATGTTATTCCTCTACTTAAGAAGCTTCAGTGGCTTCTCATTACTCCCCCAGGTAAAAATATAAATTCTTCTGTTTGAAATTTAAAGCCTTCCATTATCTTGCTTCAATCTATCTTTCTTAAGAAAAAAAATCACATGATAGGGAGAGCATTCTAGGCATGAGGGATGGATGTAGAAATATATGGAAGCAGGAGATGGCTAGCAAATCACTTGCCCTTTCTGAGCCTCTGTTACCTCATTTGTAAAATGGGGATAAATAATATGCACTATCGCCTTCACAAGGTTTGGGGGAGGAAAGCATTTAGATTTCTAGGTTCCCTTCCAGTTCTAAATCCATAATCTTATGATGTTATCAGCAGAAAGTGCTTTAGGAAAGTGAGTCATTTATTTAATAGGAGAGTAAGGTAAGGGGTAGGGTAAGATATTGGATGAAGAAATGAAAGCTGTGTGTTTGGCTAGAGTGGAGATAAGTAAGGTGAGTGGTTAGGAGAGCAGAGGCACTTGGAATACCCTTCATTCATTCATCTTTTCTTTAATCTGCCCATAAAGAACAATTTACTACTGCAGTATAATGTAACAAAGGAACTACAAGTAAATAATGTCTAGGAAGTTCCTAAGGGCGATACCATAAATGTCAGCAAGAAAAGTCTCTATATACATCACATTCAAAATGGCAAAGCACAGACATAGAGAAGCCAATTTATGTTTGAGTCACTGCTATCAATAAAAAACAAATCTGAACATGCTTTGAAACAGCATTTCTCACCCTGCACCTCCAACATGCACCGAAATACACTAGAAATGAGAAATGCCGGTCGATGAACGTGGGGCCCTGCCCTTGACCTCTTGTCTTTGTCCTCAGCTCTGCTTTTGTTCAAGATTTGTTTTTCATTTTTTCTCAATTGTCATTCTTCATTCATTTGATGGATCCAGGATTCATAGACATGGGCACTCCCTCCAAAAAGCCCCTCACAAATCACGTACACATCCTCATCCAGTTCAACTGTCATTTATCTCCTTCCATAAATCCTCCATAAAGGATTCACCCAGCATGCTGGCAGTCCTTATTCTGGGTCTGCTTACAATGCTTGGAGAACAGTACAGTTCTTGGCTCTCTATCTGCTTTCCCTCTTACTCTGTGACTGGACCAGCTCCTTCCCAATCATACCTTTCCTAGATAACATACTCTCTGCTGTATCTTCCCCACATAATCCTGTAGCTTTTTGATCCTCACCCTACATTGAGCCAATGTGATTTGGAGTACCTGCAATACTGCATCTTCAGAAGTTTGCTGAAATATGATTTTTAGCCATACTACATATCTGGAAGGATACTGGGGTTAGAAAGATGACTTTTTGTTTCAGGGAGGGAGAAGTTCATTATTGGTGAAAGTGTGACATATATTCTTCCTCCTATTCAAGTCTGAGCCCAGTTCACTGTTTGCAAGGTTTATCCAGATGTAGGTACTGCAGGTCCAGACTGATGGGTTGTCCATCCAACTCCGTTCCATGATCTAGGTAAAAGAAATTCCCACCTGCTTTGGGGTCTGGGAAGTTTGTCTTTTTTTTTTTTGCATGAACTGTCAGGCAGAACTCTTCCAGATGCTTATGAATCTCATTGAAAAGGCTCTGTATGGTTCTGGGGTGTTATCATTCGGCATTATTCTATTCACAAATAGGAAGACATCACCAGCCTATAGGGAATCCCTCTTCCTCCTTTCTGCAAGAAGGCTTTCCCACTCACCTGAGCTGCTAGTGCCTCTGTGTCTGTCATTAGCTTTCACATAATCTGTATGTATCTTGTATTATGTAGTTATACCCTAAAGATTGGCAAAATTGAAAAAAAGAGGGAAATGACAGCTGCTGGGGGAATGTAGGAAAGCAAAGACATAGAGGATTGTTCGTGTGAACTGGTCCGGCCATTCTGGAAAGGAATTTGGATTTAAAATTACTAAAGTGTGTATACCCTTTGTAACTAAAGTATAATTAAAGTGAATAGACTTTAAAAGACTGAACTATGTATAACTTTGAACTCACTATATAGTACCACTACTAGGCTTATTCCCCAAAGAAAGCAAAGAAAATGTAAAAGGCTTCATTTGTAGAAAAATGTTTATAGCAGGTTTTTTTGTAGTGGTGTGAACTAGAAATGGAGGGAGTGGCCATCAAGTGGAGAACGTCTGAACAAATCATGGTATACGAATGTAATGGAATACTGTTACGACATATGAAATTATGAAGGGGATAGTTTCCAAGAAACCTGGGGATATTTGTGTGAATTGATAGAGAGTGAAGTGAGCAGAACAGGGAGGACAATTTATATAATAACAACGTTGTAAAGACAAAACAATGTTGAAAGACTTAAGAACTCTGAGTGATGCAATGAACAATCCCTACTCCAAAGGACCAGCAGAGGTTATAGAATTAATAGATATATATTTTTGAACATGGCCAATGTTGGAATTTGTTTTGCTTGATTATGCATATTTATTATAAGGATTTTTCCTTTGGGAGAGGAGAAAGAGTCAATTTTTGACAATTGAAAAAATTGTTGAAAGTAAGACCCTGCTGTCAAGGAGTCCCATTCTAACAAAGGGAGATGATACAGATAGGAAGTTTCAGATGGATAGAAAGACCCAGTGGTTGTTAGGGTGTAGCAACAAGCGGGGAGGTAATGCATTTTCTTTAGCTTTTTTAATAAAGTGCAGAATTGAGCTTACCTTCTGGTTTCTTCTGGTGAGTCTCATGTTGGGCTACCTCTGGGGACACATGTGCTCAGGTCTCTTACTGAATAACATGCATGACTGGAGGCTTCTGTTTGGTCCCTTGTTCCCTGACAAAAGTGAGATGGACTTATGCCAAAGATAATGGTGATGGGGCCAGGAAGAGCCAGACATTCAAATATTCTAAGAGAAGATCAACTCAGGCCATGTGAGCCCAGAGTTGGAGTTCCTAGATGGGAAGAGGATACACTTGCCTACACCACAGAATATTTGTGGTGATTTCACTTTTAAAAAAAAATGTTTTATTAAAAACTAAATATTGAACATCAATATAGCAACTAAACTTGTTGAGCAATTAATTATATCCAGCTGGATTGATTCTGGTTAAAAAAGTATCTTAACAACTGTTCAGTCATTGCCTTTAAGTCTCCTTCAGGCTTCTTGGCTTGTTCATTATTTCTATTTCACTTTTCTTCTTGTATGGTCATAGTTACTATGCATTCCTTATGATCCTAATGTTTTTGCATAATATCATAAAGGTAATCTCTTCATATTCCTTATATTTGTCAATTTTAATTTCATTGCAGTATTCCATTACATGAATGTACCACAATTTATTTAACTACTCTCTTAATCACTCCCTTTTATCATTTTTAATTTCATGTCTGTTTTCTCTCCTTAAAAAATTTGCTAATGACGTACCAATTTTATGAGTCTTTTCTAAGAGTCATCACTTAATTTTTTT
>JAQQSK010017178.1:0-10201 GCA_028658325.1 Potorous gilbertii | reverse complement strand
TTCAAAAATAGTCTATATAGTATTGGAATTAACTGTTCTTTAAATGTTTGATAGAATTCTCTTTTAAATCCATCTGGCCCTGGAGATTTTTTCCTAGGGAGTTCTTTGATGGCTTGTTCAATTTCTTTTTCTGAGATGGGGTTAAGTGTTCAACTTCTTTTGTCAATCTGGGCAATTTATATTTTTAAAAATAGTCATCTGTCTCATTTAGATTGTCGAATTTGTGGGCATAGAGTTGGGGAAATTAATTTCTAATTATTGTTTTAATTTCCTCTTCATTGGAGGTGAGTTCACCCTTTTCATTTTTGATATTAGTAATTTGATTTTCTTCTTCCTTTTTTTCATATCTCTTTTCCTATCTTTTCTTATCTCTTCTTTGATCAACTTAGTTATTGTAATTGTGGAGCATTCAGTTTTTAAAAAATATACATCGTATTGATATCTTTTGTTTTTATGTCACCTGGATTTCTTCCTTATATCTCTTCCCTTTTCTCCCATATAACATTCCTTATAACAAAAGAAAGGAAAAGACAAAGAAATAATTAATTAAAATAGAGAAACACAATGAAAATATCTGATCTATGCTATATTCTAAAACTATGGACCCAACCTTTGTGAGTGAGGAGACAAAGGTGTTTTCTTACATTTCTTCTCTGGGACCAACTTAATTTTTTATCATTTTACAATATTCAGTTACAGTTGTTTTGTGCTTGTTTTAGTTTCCATTTACATTGCCGTAGTCATGTATATTGTGTTCCTAGCCTTACTTACTTCACTCTGCATCTCTTTGTCTGGGTGTTTTCATGCATGCTTTGCTGTATTCATCATACTCATTGTTTCTTACTGCACAGTAATATTCCATTACAGTCTTGTACCTCAGTTTGTTTAGTTATTCCCCAAATGATTGGCCTCTACTTTCCTTCTTCCTTCAATTTGCTACCACAAAAATTGCTGCTGTACATAATTTGCTGTATTTGAACCTTTCTTTTTGTTGTTGACCTCCTTGGCATACATGCTTCAGTGGAGTTTCTGAGATGAGGGTATTTTATTAACTTTATTTGTATAAATCCTGGTTGATTTTCTGGTTCTTTTCTAATTTTTCATGGTGTGGTCTTTGATACTAAGGTTGTATATCCATTTTGATTTAATTGTAGTATATGGTATAAGATATTGGTGTAAGATTAATTTCTGTCAAACTTTTTTCAGTTTTTTTTCCCAGCCACTCTTGTTAAATAGGTTGTTCTCTAAATAGATAAGTTACATTCTTGGGTTTATTGAATACTGGGTCATCGAGTTTAATTATTTCTGATTTTTCTTTATGTAGTCTGTTCCACTTATTTACATTTCTACTTTAATCCAGAGCCAAACACTTTTATCGATCATTTCTTTATAGAAAAATATGAGGTAATAATTCACATTTTTGATAACCATATATGTGTAGGGCATTAGTGGGTACTGTGAATACAAAGATGAAAAGAAAGGTAATCTCTACCTACCCTCAAACTACTTAATGTCTAGTATGGGGAATTAAATATATATTGAAAATTAATATATAGAATTTAGAATACAATTAAGTACTGAAGAGAAATCAAATGGAGTGGCATGAGAGATCCTTTCTAGCTCTGGAAATACAGGAGAGCTTTAACACACTCCTTCCTCCTTCAATGCACCATGTACTCCTACACAAGATTCTTATTGCCATGATGTCCATATAAATGTAAGCCATTATTTTTGTTGTTGTAAGCTATTGCTCATTTGGGCCCTAGTTACCCTTTAGACTAACCATCTTACTCTTTTCCTTCCCTAGTACCACTTAGGCTGTTATTTAACATCTATGGGCAGCAGCAACTCCAGTCACCTAGTTACAAAGAAGTGATATCCTGACCCTGAGACAGAGATATAGAATTAGCAGATGATGGGAGGAGGAAAAGGAGTTTCCCTCAACTGGTTAATAAAAGATAATAGTGTTATCCCTCCCAGGTTGTTTGGTGGTTGGTTGGTTGTTGCCCTTCATTCTTGAACAGGACAAAAAAGATATCACTCTGTTGATGTCAAGTTACAGTGTGTCTGACTGTGATTGAACAGGCCAATATGAGCTCTGAATGCTCTACCACAGGTTTGGCGCAGATATTGTCCATGTGAACATTTGGGATGGATTCTCTAAATTTGCAAATTTCACATTTTTTGAGGTACTTTCATTCTGTTTTGATCATAAAGCACAGTGCCTTTTTTGATGTGGGCACACCATGCTGAGTGGTCCTATGCCAGTGTCTCCCATGTCTCATAGTCAATTTCAAAGTTCTTAAGAGAGATCTTAATTTATGGAGAATGGAGATATTTTTGACTAAACAAGAGATAGAAAGCATCATGAAGTGCAAAATGGATAATTTTGATTACATTAAGTTGAAAAGTTTTTGTGCAAACAAACCCAATGCAACCAAGATTAGGAGGGAAGCAGAAAACTGGGAAAGAATTTTTGCAACTAGTGTCTGTGATAAAGGCCTCATTTCTAAAATATACAGGGAAATGAGTCAAATGTACAAGAATACAAGTTATTCCCCAATTGATAAATGGTCAAAGGATAGGAACAGGCAGTTTTCAGAGGAATAAATTAAAGCTATCTATAGTCATATGAAAAAACGCTCTAAATCACAATTGATTAGAGAGATGCAAATCAAAACAACTCTGAGATACCACATCATACATATCAGATTGGCTAACATGACAAAACAGGAAGATGATAAATGTGGGGAAGATGTGGGAGAGTTGGAACACTAATTCATTGTTGGTGGAACTGTGAGCTGACCCAGCCATTCTGGAGAGTCCAAAGGGTTACAAAAATGTGTATACCCTTTGACCCAGCAATACCACTTCTAGGACTGTTTCTCTAAAAGATCATAAAAATGGGAAAGGGTCCCATTTGTGCAAAATATTTATAGCAGCACACTTTGTGTTGGCCAAAAACTGGGAGTCAAGGCAATTCCCATCAATTGGGGAATGGCTGAATAAATTGTGCTATATTAATGTAATGGAATACTATTGTGCTATAAGAAATGATGAACAGGAAGACTTCAGAGAGGCCTGGAAAGACATATGAACTGATGCTGAGTGAAAGGAGCAGAACCAGGAGAATTTTGTATACAGCAACAACCACAGTGTGTGAGGCATTTTTGTGGTAGACTTAGAACCTCATTGCAATGCAGGGACTTAAATAATTCCCAATGGTCTCTTAAGACAAAATGCCTTCCACATCCAGGGTAAGAATTATGGAATTTGATTGCAGAATGAAGCAGATCATTTTTTTTGTATTATGTTTTGGTTTGTTTTATGATTTCTCCCATTCCTTTTAATTCTTCTATGTAACATGACTAAAGTAAAAATGTATTTAATGGGAATGTATGTGTAGAACCTATACAAAATTGTATGCCATCTCAGGAAGGGAGCGGGGAGAGGAAAGAAGGAGGGGAAAATATCTAAGATATATGGAAGTGATTGTAGAACACCGAAAACAAATAAAATAATTTAATAAAAAAAGAGAGAGATCTTGAGAGTGTCCTTGTGTTGCTTTTTCTGACCACCATGTGAATGCTTGCCCTATGTGAGTTCTTCATAAATTAGTCTTTTTGGCAAGTATACATTTGGCATTTGAACAACATGACCAGCTCATTGGAGTTGCACTCTCTGAAGCTCGAGGCTTTGATAAAACCCATTGGGATTCAAATGGAGCTACTAAACTATTCCTTTAAACCCAAAGCACTCTGGCTCTCAATGATTGGCCAATAAATGGTTGGCTGTTGTCCTTAGTTCTCTAACAGGACCAAAATGGCATCATTGTGTTAGAGTCAAGTTTTAGTGTATCTGACTGGCTGATCAGACCAATATGAGCTCAGAATGCTGTGCTACATGTTGGGCACAAATAGTTTGTGTGAATATTTAGGGTGGATACTCTAAATTTGCACATCTTGTGTTTCCTTTGAGCTGTTTCAATTCTGCTTTGCTCATAGAGCACAGCACCTTCTCTGATGTGGCCATGCCATGCTGCGTGATCCTGTGCCAGTGTCTCTCATGTCACAAAATCAATTCCAAAGTTCTTAAGCAAGACCTTGAGAGCATCTTTGCATCACTTCTTGACCACCATGTGAATACTTGCCATGTGTGAGTTCTCTGTAAAACATTCTTTTCATCAAGTGTACATTTTGCATTCGAACAACATGGCCAGCTCATCAGAGTTGTGCTCTCTGAAGCACAGTGTGAATGCTTGGTGGTTTAGTTTGAGTAAGGACCTCAGTGTCTGCTATCTTATCCTGCCAGGATATCTTCAGAATCTTCCTAAGACAATTCAAATGGAAATGGTTCAATTTCCTGGCATGGTGCTGGTATATTGTCCATGTTTCACAGGTCAGCAAAACAGCTCGGTAGACATTCAGTGTGGTAGTCAATCTAATACCTCTTCTCTCCCACACTTTCCTTTGGAGCCTCCCACACACTAAGTTAGCTCTTACAATGTATCTGTCAACTTTGTTTTCAATGTGTACATTGCTAGAAAGTATACTGACAAAGTCAGTGAACTTATCCACAGTATTCAGAACTTATCCACTTACTGTAACCAATGGTTCCACATATGGATGGCATGGTGCTGTCTGATCAAATACCTGTGTTTTTTTGTTGTTAATTGTTAGGCTAAAATTAGTACATGCAACAGAGAAATGATCCATACTTTGTTGCATCTCAGCTTCAAGGCTACATTAAGTGCACAATTATCTGAAAACAAAAAAATCTTGCACCAGCACTCACTCCACTTTAGTCTTTGCTTGTAGCCTTTTCAAATTGAAGAATTTACCATCAGTGCAGTAGCTGACCTTGATGCAGTGTTTGTCCTCATGGAAGGCACTTGACTGCATGGCTGAAAACACTATACTAAAAAGCATAGGAGCAAGCACACAGCTTTGTTTCACTCCATTGGTGACTGGAAAAGCATGACAGCATCATCCATTCCAGAACCTGGGCAAGCTTGCTGTGGTGAAATTGACATACACTATTGATAAACTCCAGGCAACCAAATTTTGACTTAATTTTCCGTAATCCTTTGTGACTGACAGTTTCACAAGCCTTGGTCAAATCTACAAACGTTGTGTATAGACCTCTGTTTCTGCTCCTAGCATTTTTCCTGAAGTTGTTGGGCAGCAAACATCATATCAATCATTCCTTGGCCCTTTCTGAAGCCACACTGGCTCTCAAGTAGATGACTATCTTCCAAGTGAAGGTCAGCCTATTAAGGAGGATTCTGGTAAGGGTCTTGCCATCAAGGACCAAGAGACCCCCCTTCCCCCACCGTGATTATCACAGGACAATCTATTTCCTTCACCTTTATAGAGATAAGACAGTGGAGGCATCCTTGAACTCCTGGGCCATAACCTCCTCTTGTCATATAACCCAGAAAATTTCAGTCAACTTTTGTATAAGCAATGGACTTCCCACCTTGTAAATCTCAGGTGGAATAGAATCAGTACCAAGTGTTTTACTACATGAAAGAAGCCTAATGTCATTCGGACTTCTTCAGCTGGAACTTCAGCTAGGGAGGGATAGACTTCAACCTGAGGTAAATGGTCAATGACCTCAGCATTGATTGATGATGGTCTGTTGAGGACACTATGAAAGTGTTCAGCCCACCTCTCCAGGATCATGTCCTTATCACTAGTCAATATGACTCTATCAGCACTGAATAGTTGAGATGTACCCTAGGTCTAGCTTTCAGGGCATCATAAAAGAACTTTGGATTGTTACTGTCAGCATAAAAGTGAATTTCATCTGCCTTCGTACTGAGTAAGAATTGTGTTCCCCTCTAAGCTTTGGTTCTTTATTTTGATGGAATTAAGTGCTGCCCTCTTAGAGATGGATGAACTACTCTTCTGGTAAACCCTGTGGAGTTCTCATTTTTCATTTAGCAGCTTCTGAATTTCCCCATAATTTTCGTCAAACCAGTCTTCATATTTGTGAGTGTTTGACTCAGGTGAGCAAATGCAGTGCTGTACACCAAATCTCTGAAAGCTGCCCACTATTTTTCTGCTCCACTGTTGCCAAATTGCGCCACTCCAAGGTAGCCACAAACTGTTCCTGCTTAGAAAAGTGCTCTAGTCTGGTGACATTAATTCTTCCAGTAGTCATTCTGCCTTGGGACCACTGCTTTTATTGAATGTGAATACCCTTCCAGGTAATATTTGCATTGGTATATACTTCCCAAATCCTAAACCAGGTTGAGTTACTGGGGACTTTCAGACCCTTTTGACAAACTGAAAGGAGAATTTTTTTTTAAAGGAGAATGTTCCCCATAAGTCATAATAGGAAGATATATGCCTGCTTTATCTAAGTCCAGTCTCATAACCAGGATTAGGGATTATTACCTCATGTTTTGTACTCTTTGATTCTGTACAGGGTTTCAGTGTTCCTGCATTGCTCTAGGTAAGCAGTCCTACACACAGGGATGAACACAACAGAAGGAATGTTGGCTGACTCTGACTCCATCCTACCACCCTTACCCTACTCTCCAGGAAAGAAGTATGACTTTGTCTAAAGGGCAATAGAGTATCCAGATTTTTCAAACTTCTAGATTATTGGCAGTTTATAGATAAGTAAAATAATAATGACACTTTGAGAATTTCATATGATGGGTGTGTGTCTGTTTTTCATATGTGTTATATAGTATATGAGTTTGGTATCAATTCTATGATATTGGGAAGGGACATCTTACAGTTAAGCAAAATAAGGGAAGAGAAGTGACACGTCAAAAGTCTCCCAGCTTGTAGGTGGGAGGCAACATGGCTTGGTGCAATGAAATCCAGGCTAGGGATGGGGAGATCCAAGTTCTATGGCTCGACAGGCATATGTCTTTAATACAATCATTTAACTTTCATCACTGTCAGTTTCTTCATTTGCAACATGAAGGCCTTAAAATAGATGATTCCTTAAGTCCATTCCTGCACTAACCCCTATGATCCTAGGAGCTTCCTTGTTCTTTTCATTTAGAAATTTCAGTGTTAGATAGCACCATCTAGTTGTGCACCACTGGGCCTCCCACTAGCTGTTGAGCACCAAAAGTGCATTGATAATCAATGGCCAGAGAGTTCTGTAATGCAGACAAACATAATGGCAGGTGGGTTGGAGAATATTGGAGAGAGATGATGCGGAGGGTAGAGAGGAATGCAAAGCTCCAAGAGGAAAACCAGTTATTCTCTCAGCACCACAATATAGGGAACAGGTATTGTGATCACTTTTGTTGATGGGGAAACCATGGCACCATAATACTCCGTCACATTTGTATAGTGTGTTAAGGTTTACAAAGTGCTTTTCCCATGAAAAACCCTAAGAGACAGGTAGCAAAAGCGTCACTATTATTCCCATTATATAACTAGTTACACCGGGTTCAGAAGTATTAAGTGATGTGTCTATAGACAGCTAATGTGTATTGGGAAGCAAGCTATGTATCTAGGGTTGGTGACTCCAAGTCTAATGTTCTTTCCACTATACTTTTCTTAATAATAGTACTTAGTATAGTGCCTGGTGTGTAGTAAGTACTTAATAAATGTTTACTGACTGACTCATAACTTATCATTCTGTGGTACATTCACCTTTACAAATCACTTTCTTCACAATAACCTCATAGGATACATCCTAACTTTCTCATCATCCTCCATTGAATCAGTGGTAGAGCTCCTTCTGACATCCTGTTCCTGTCTTCTGTGACGAGGTAGGTTTTGTTGCATATAAATTGAATACATTAGGACATTACTTGGAGAAGAATAGAAGTTCTTGGAGTTTCTGTCCTCACAGTTCCTCTGCTCTAGCTTCCTTATTGGGGTAGCATTTTGATCTAGAGAAACCAAATCTGTTTTTAAATTGCATTAGGGTTAGTTTACATATGTTTAAAATATTTGTTCCAGAAAGGAAAAAAAGCATGGTCTCTTTAAAAATTAGATGTTAGCAGAGAGCCTTGTGGAACTGTTATTCAAGAGAACAAATGCATGTAGGTGAAGATAATTAATCAATAAACACCTGGCAGTCAAATAGCTGGTGGGAAGGGCAAGGTCTTCTCCTTTGAGGGGAAAAAAATTACACTTTTCTGATTGAAAAAAGACCATAATAGGTAATTTAGTGGCTGATGTGCATGCTTATGGTATGTCAGAGGTTTCTGATTTCTAAAAGTTGTACTCTAGGAAATCCTATATCAGGGATGCCATTTTCACTGGCCCCCTGCTGTGGATTCGACATGGACCAATTCCCCATGGTGCAGCACATGCCTAGACTTCAAGGTACCTTTGACAATACGGTTACCAGTATGCAAGACTTACCCAAGGGACATACATAGAATATGGCCTATTATTTTCCCTTCCCGGGGAGGAGACTTCATAGAGCACATTGATAGATACACAGGGGTAGAAAAATGCTCCGGCAGATGAAGACTATTGCAGCTACTCTGCCTGCCCCCTGTGGGGTATCATTTGACCTCTCTCTCCTATCCCTTCTACCTTTGGCTCTTTGCTAGGTCATAAGACTTATTGTAAAGATGAAAGAGTCAACATGACCTGTGGTGATGCCGCTTCCTTCTATGCTAAAATATTCAGGCTGCCTTGTAGTGGTCTTTCTCTAGAAGATGCATTTCATCCCCTGATGCAGTATTCACATCTGTCTCCTTCTGCCTCCATGGTTCAGCTGCATTGCCTTTAGTCATACGAATGATGTGACTGTAACTTCTTCAAGCAGAGTGCAAAATGAAGTATGTTCCTTCCTCATCATGCTAATAGAAAGAGGCTGCCTGCTATAATGGAAACACCTGGGAATCAGGAGATCTGGGCTCTTGAGCAATGAGCTTATCATGCAGGAGAAAGTAAAGGGTTAGCCATTAATTCCAGCAGCCTGGGTCAGAAACTTCTTCTTTCTTGGCATCAGGGAGCTTCAGAGGCAGATGCTAAAGTTGTGAAGGCAGTGTTAGGTCTGGAGCAAGGGAGTTTCCTCAGCTGTTAAATGAAGGGTTTGGACTAGGTAATTTCAAAATCCCATCTATCTCTGGAATTCTATGATTTAATGAAGATGGTGTGGGGTGGAGGGAGAGAATCAAGAACATGGAAGCTGTGGGAGAATGCAGGAACAGATATCAAGGCAGAGTTGCCAATGCAATATTCCTAAAACACAAGTTAGACTATGTCACGTCCTCTCCCTGCCCCCACTTCAAGAAACTCCAGTGTCTCCCTATTGCCTTTAGGATAAATACACAAGCTCTTCTGTACAACACTTCATGTCCTCCATTCTCTGGCTCCAGGATATCTTGGCCTTGATTGGGTGGAAGGAAGATTAGTGAGCCACCAGCAATGAAGGATGAAATGGTCAATCAGGTGGGAGCCAATAGTTAGGAACCAGAGAAGTAGCCACATGTGTATGAAGTTCAAGGTGATAAGGGGAAAAGGGAAAAGATATTCATTTCTGAGTAGGAGGCAGGTGATTCCTTTTAAAGGTGAGTTGTGATTTGTTCCACCTAATATGAACTTGCTGCTCATTGTAGCCTCTCTTTTATTTGAAAGGGGTAGGCTGACTGGCAAAAGAAAAGTGCGCAGACTAAGGAAGGCCAAAGAAATAAGGAATTTCATTTAAAGCCAACAGAAGAGAGGCTAAAAAGGTTTTTAATAATAATCAATTCAGGGGGTGGAGCCAAGATGGCAGAATAGAAAGACTCACCTATGCTAGCTCCGAACCCACAGCCCATGGATTTCCTCTAAAAAGAACTCTTAACAAATTCTGGAACAGTGGAAGTCAAACAGCAACACAGTGAAGGAGATTTCTGTTCCAGAGTCCTAAAAAACCGACCCCAAAGGTCCATCGTGCACTGGATGGGAGTGGAGCCCAGCCCTGCCCTGGCCTGGCTGTGTGGCACTGAGAGGAGTGAACAGATCCGAGCAGGTTTCAGGGACGGAATCTCCAGTGGCCACAAAGGTCCTTCCACTCACAGACGCACAGGTCAGTGAGAGAAACGTCTGGACTGGCTGAGAGGGGAGCAGGGTGTCTCCATGATTCCTCCTCAGGAGGCAGCAGCAGAGGCAGCGGGTGGCCAGAGGCTCCTGGAGCAGGCAGGAGCTCAGCAGCAGCTCCATTACAGAAGGTCTCTGCATAAACCCCCTGAGGGAACTGAGCCTGGGAGGTGGCCCTGCCCCCA
>JAQQSK010017177.1:0-10201 GCA_028658325.1 Potorous gilbertii | reverse complement strand
GCATATTAGGTTCCAGCATAGCACTTGAGCTGCTTCCTTGAGCTTCCTTACTCCTTATTAAGCTCCTCACTCTTTCCATTGATCTTACATCTCCACTGATCTTTGGGTAGCCCATGGTATTGATTCTTCCAAGACTCAGCACCATACATCACCAGCATCTAATCTAATAGATTAGATTAGAACCTGACTTTGGGACAGATTATATTTGATGTCCATAAACTTGGATGACTTAAGATCTTCTGTCTGATTGACATTATCTATAAAGGTGTGCTTAAATAAAATTTCCTTCAACCACATTTTTGTTGTTCAGTCATTTTTCAGTCATATTCATCTCGTCATGACTCCATTTGAGACTTTCTTGGCAGAGATATTGGAGTGGTTTGTCATTTCCTTCTCCAGCTCATTTTACGAATGAGGAACTGAGGCAATCAGGGTTTTAAATGACTTGCTCAGGGTCATGCAACTAGTAAACTAGTAAGTGTCTCAGGCCAGATTTGAACTCAGGAAGATGAGTCCTCCTGATTCCAGGCCTAACACTCTAGTCACTGCACCACCTAGCTGCCCTGTCAACCAATATGCCTTCACATTATTTCCTATATCACTAAATTTCCACTATAATGTGCTGAATTCTTTTCTGTTTAAAAGTGTTCAGCTCAAAGAAAGTTCTAGGCTACTTTATCCAAAGCCTCAGGTCCCCTTCCTCACCATGCTTGCTTCAGACACTCTACAAAGTCTTTAGAACAGCGACACTTTTGCGAAACTACAACTCTGTCATGTTCAGTTCCACCCTTTGGAATGAATTCCCTCATTCAACGTTTGACAGGAAGTTTATGTTTATCCATATAGCTTGATGTGAGGACATATAGGTGATGGGAAAATGAATTAGTAGAGAAAAGACAGAAAGGGCTCAGAGTAATAAAATGTCCTGCTTCCCATGAGTTTGAGATAAAGGAGTAAAAATGATACATTTTTTAATATATGCATTTTCTCTTTCAGATTGCTAAGAATGAAGTGAATGGGATTAAGTTTATATGTTCACTATAATAACCTTCAAAAAGCTCTTATTTTTTTAAAAGTTTGGATTATGAGTTGATATATATATATATATATATATATATATATATACACAAATAATTACATTTAGAGAAATCAGTTAGCATAAGGAAAAATTGAGACCAACTTAAAAGGTCATAGGATCATAGATTTAGAGCTGGGAGGGACTATAGTGTTTATGTAGTCCAACTTCCTTATTTTAGTTAAATAATAATAATAGGTAACATTTATATAGTGTTCACTACGTGTCAGACACAGAGCTAAGCACTTGAAAATGATTATCTCATTTGATCCTCATAACAACACTAGGAAGTAAGTGCTGTTGTTATCTCCATTTTCCATGAGGAAACTGAGGCAAACAGAGGGTAAGTGCCTTGCCTAGAGTCACACTGCTAGTTGGTGTCTGAAGCCAGATTTGGACTCAGATCTTTCTGACTCCAGGCACAATACTGTAGCCACTGCACCACCTAGCTGAAAGTAGGTCGAGAAAGGTTAAGTGATTTGTCCAAGATCACACATAAAGTAAGTAGAAGAGCTCAAATTCGAACCCAGGTTCTCTGACTTCAAATAGAGCATTCTTTTATTTAAACCACATTAGCTCAAAACTCTAACCTGAATGGAGGCTGAGCCAAGATGGTAGGGGAGCAGGAAGTACAGTGAGAAGTATCCACCACAATACCTTCAAATAAATCTTAAAAACGCAGCAGACCAAATCCTGCCTAGGAAATCCAAGAAAAGCATTATACTGAGTCATTTTCCCAACTTGAGTTGGCATAGGGAAACAGATAGAAAGGTTTTGGACTATAGAGACAGCTTGGCAAATAGTGCACTGTGTAAAGCATTCTATTGTGGAGGAGGGCTGTGTATCAGGAAAGAAAAAGTCCCAAACCCAGCTTAGAGGAGTCTAAATTTGTGTCAGGTGCAGGTGCTAACTGGCAGCTTTGTTGCTCACTACCCAGTTTCAGATTATAGATACAAGGAGGATTGAGGAAGAGACATATACAGATACGATTAAGGTGTGGTAGGGAACTCTAGATTGTTTACCTAGAAAAGAACAAGTTCAGAACAATACCAATGTGGCCAAGACCTCAGGAGTAGAGCAGGGTCTCAGTTCCAGCTTCTACTCTGAAGTATGCAGAGGAATAACCAAAGTAAGAATCCAAAACTAAAGGAAAGCCTACAGTTATGCCACTCTGAATCAGCTGAACCATCTAGTTGACTGACAGTGGCTACTGAAACTCTAAAAGGAGGAAGTCCACAGACCTGTTACTCAGACCCAAATCCAGGTCAGGAACTTGCAGAGCTCAGATCAGATGGGCAGGGACCAGACTTTGCCCTGGATCAAAAGACTGGGAGCATTGAAAGCTTGCCCCAGCCTAGTCCACAGTCAGGGTTGTCTCCCAGAGCCTAGAATAGTACAAATCTCAATACACCAAGAAAGCAGCAATGAAACCACCCCAGATATGACCTCTAGCAGTGCATTGAGCCTATCCCTAATATAAAGTCCAAAGTCAAGAACTAGACTGGAAGAAAGAGCAAACAAATAAAAATACCAACATAAAAATCCATTATCGTGACAAGAATACCCAAGCACAAACACAAAGGAAAAGCACGACTTCAAAGTACTACATTTAAAAGCAAAATCTTAAAGAAAAACATAGTTTAGACTCAAACTCAACTAGCATACTTGAAAAGAGTCTAAAGAAGAGTTTTGAAATGATTTTATAAATGAAAGTTTATAAAAAAGTTTTAGAGAGAGAAATGGAAAATTAAAATTATGGAAAAAAGAATTGGAAATGGAATTAATAGTTTAATTAAAAAGATAAAAAATTTCGTCCAAGCAACAAACTAGAAAATTAGAATTGACAAAATACAAACTGATGATTCCATGAAATCACAAGAAATATCAAAGTATAGTCAAAAGATGGGGGGGGAAATAGAAGAAAATATAAAGCATCTCTTGGCAAAAAGGGCTAAGCTAGGAAACAGAACAAGAACTAATTTAAGAACCTTATGAATTGATAATTAATTTACAAATGGGTCAGGTATACCCATTTCTGTGGGTACTTTTGGGGAACAGGAAATGGGGCAGCAATCAAACTTTAATTAAACACAGAGGGCATGAAAGCAAAAAGCCCAGAAAGGCAGAGACAAGCAGAAAAAAAGGGGTAGAGAGGTAGATAGAGAGTGTAATGTGATAGTGAAGGAAGGCAGCATAGGGAAGAGAATAGAGAGGGAGAGAGGTAGATAATATCATTCATGTACCATGAATTAAACTTATGAGCACTCAGCAATAGGGACTAAATAGAAATGGAAAAATTCTCAGGGGGTAGGAGTTTGGGGTCTCATTTTATAGGGTTTTGGGGAGAATCAGACTACCTCTTAACCTGTGCCACCTTAGGGTTAGTTCCTTAACATATCAAAATCGTTTCAAAGTTATCAGCCCCTTTTGATGTTCTGCTGGGCTGGAGTTGTGGAGGTATAAATTTTGTCTGGAACTTACATATCATAGGACCAGAAACATTGACAAACAGTGATGAAATGATTTACCTTGATTTGGCACATATTATTAGGATGTAGATTTTGGTTAATATGTGGTACAATTTGTAAATTACGTTCCTTTGATCTTTGGGATGGTTTGTATGTGACTTCCAGTTTCATCTTTTGTTCCTTTATACTGACCACTTATAAACTTACTATACTGACTAGAAGGGGAGAGGGAGGTCAGGGGAACCAGAGCAAGATACAATTTTAACACATCTCACCATCTAGGGGCAGCTAGGTGGCATAATGGATAGAGTGCCAGCCTTAGAGTCAGGAGGACCTGCGATCAAATTCAGTCTCAGACACCTACTAAATGTGTAACCCTGGGTAAGTCACTTAACCCTGTTTGCATCAATTTCCTCATCTATAAAATGATCTAGAGAAGGAAATGGCACAAGGTACTCTAGTGTGTTTGCCATGAAAATGTCAAATGGAGTCTCAGAGTCAGATGCAACTGATCAACAAAAACAAAACAAAAGGTATCAGGAGGTACAGTTGTTGCTGTTTTGCATTCAGTCACGTCTGACTCTTCAGACCTCATATGAAGGGCTTCAGGGTTTCTTGGCAAAGATACCAGAGTGGTTTGCCATTGAGGAGGGATAGGCAAGTACACAAATAATCAGTTAATGGAGAGTGATATGAGTACAAACATCAAGTCCTGATGGCAGTATAGATGTCAAAGAAGACTTCAAAGTTTTGAGAATATAAGTAGCTATTACTTACTAACCAGTATCGGGACGAACTGATGTTCAATATAATAAAATCAATCCCATTCAATTCAATTCCACAAGCATTCTTTAAATCTTACTAGGTGTGAGAGCAACGAAGGTAAACATATAGCATGCCCTGTCCTAAAGCACCTTATGTTCTACAGAATTGTAACAAATTTATGACAAGATGAAAATGAAATGAAACAAAGAAAAACATTTCATTATATAATTCTAAAAGGAAATATATATGCTTTTCTGAGGATCCTTACTTACTTTGGGCTGTAAGGAATAAAAACATGTACAGACATAAATATTACATAAATTAGAATATGATAAATATGAAGTTTTTATCAATGTTCCATGGAATGCAATAAAGAAGAGACAATTTTAATGTTAGAATCAGGGGTGATCTCATCAAAGAGATGAAAATTGAGCTGAGTGCTAGAGGATTGTTGGGATGTTAAAAGGCAGTGATAAAAGAACATTCCAGTAGAGTAAGAAAAACATGACGGTACAGAGGCCAGAAAACAAGGACTATGTTTAGGCTGAGGGTGTGAGGGGATAGTAAGCCATCTACTTTAACAAGAGCAGGGGTAAGGAACCTTGGGGCCACGTGGCCTTTAGGCCACAGGTTTCCCACACCTGGCCCAGAGTATTTGAGGGGTAGTTGTCTAAGTTATGACTAAAATGTTAGATTGGAGTCAGATTGCAAAGAATCAAATGTCTGGTTAAAAAGTACTTTATTCAGTAAACAAAGAGAAGTTATTGAAAATTTTTGAGCAATTGGGTGATGTAATCTGAATCTTTGACAAAAAATAATAATTTTCAGACATATGAAACTTGAAAGAAAAGAGAATAGAGGCAGAGATCTATTAGTGATGCTTTTTTAAAAGCTCCATTGGAATACCTCCTTGTAGTATGAAGTTAATTCTCAGTTATGGAGAGTTTTGCCAGCTGAGAATGAGCTTTGGCAAATCATCACAAGCTGAAAGGACTTTGGTAGATTGGGCCCAGTAAGTGATTGTCTGGGGTCAGAGGACAAGCCAAGCCAATTTTAAAGAGGCTCATTACCAGAAAGCTGACCACTAGATAATGAATTTTTTTTGGCCATTGCAATGCAAAGCTATAAATTTGGCTGGCAAGCTATGCATAGGTAGAGGAAGTGCTCACACTGATGAAATAGCAGATTGGCCAACGTGATGATTGTACTGAAACAGAATCACAAAATCTGAGGAACGCAGAAGGCATCTGTTCCAATCTGTTCCTGAACCAGAAACTCCTCTTCACTGCATCAGAGAAGGGTAGTTCATCCCTTGCTTGGCAACTTCCAGTAAAGGGGAATCCACCACTTTCCTAGCCTGTTCATTCTAATTTGTAACAGCTCTAATTATTAGGAAGATTTTTCTGACACAGTTCTTAAATTTGACTTCTTGTAACTTCTTTTTCTTCTAGTTTTCCTCCCTATAGAAACTCTATGTGACAGGCTTCAAACATCTTAAGACAACTAGCATTTCCCTCTCAAGTCTTTAAGCTGAATTTCCCCCAGTTTCTTTGATGGAAATTTAGGTGATATCCTCTCGAAGCCCTTCACCATCTCAATTACCCCACTACAGACATTCATAAGCTTACTGATGTCCTTGAATACAGTCCTTGATCCCACTGAGATCTAGAAAAAGTAGTGACTGTCAATCACTTCCCTAAGTTCTACACATGCTGCCTAAGGCAACCTAAGATTTCAGTCCCTCTCCTACCTCATTAGAATGGGAACTCTTTGAAGGAAGGCATTGTCTGGGTTTCCTGCCTTTGTATCCCTCATGCTTGAAACAGTTCTTGGCACATAATCACTTAGTAAGTACAGCTTATAGTTTCAGATAATTTGACTCACGCAATGAAAGATTAAGTTCAGTCACACTTTCAGTATGTGACAGAGACTTGAATGTAGATCCTCCAGACTTTGAGGACAACGCTCTACTACACCCTTATTCCTCTTTCAAAAAGAAAGGTTTGAATGGTAGGAAGTAGCAAAGGATCGTTACACTTTTTCAAATGCAACCCTGTCCTCTTTCCTCTTACCCAATGCTTTATTCCATTTAATATCTATTCAAGAAATATATACTCATTGGGTCATTCACTGGACTGTTCCTCCAAATGGATGTCATAATAAAGCCAAGTGGAATTCAAATACTCAGATTTTCCTATATACTAGAGTGACAATGAATCTCATATGATAATAGAATTCAAGATTTAAATGTGTAAGGGCTCTTAGAGAAAATCCCAACCTCTTAATTTTAACAATAAGAAAAATGAGTTTTAGAGGCAAAGTGCCTTGCCCACAATCACATAGCTAGTATTAGTGTCAGAATTTAAAAGCAGGTCTTCCTGATTGCAAGTCTAGCATGCTACCCACTACCATGCCTCTCAGTAAGGAGGTCTCATAGTACTCATTACAATAAGTTGCTCGTTTGAACCTGTTGCTCAGTCATGTCTGACTCTTCATGACCCTATTTAGGGTTTTCTTGACAAAGATACTGGAGTGGTTTGCCATTTCCTTCTTCTTCATCTTCCTTTATTTTACAGTTAAAGAACTGAAGCAAAGAGGGTAAAATGACTTGCCCAGGGTCACACAGCTATTAAGTTCTGAGACCAGATTTGAACTTAGGAAAATGAGTTTTCTTGACTCCATGTTCAAACTCTGTCCACTTAGCTGCCCCATCACCTTTGAGTCTAGGGAGCACTATAATGGCTCCTGAGATCTATTTCATTCCTTTCCTTTTTTAGAGAGTTTATCAGCCCTCCTTCACTCAAAACAAAGTCAAGTGCAAGTCACAAGTCATGTCATCATTTCTCTGATGGCATGGTCTTCTTCAGCAACGAAGGATGAACACAACAACAACAATTTTAGATGAAAAGTTCTGACTTTGGTCACGGCTGCTCTGAGTGCCCCATTAGGAATTCTTAACATACTTCCTCTTTGCCAAAGAAACCCCCATGGATAGTTGGTCGACCAGATCACAGAGTCAGACACAAGTGGTTGCCTGAACAATAACATGACTTGAAGAACAATATTATACAATACAAGACATGTCAGAAGGCAATATATAAGTGCTACGGAGTCATAATAACTAAGTTTGGCCTCAAAGAAGTGGTAGCATAAGGTACCTCCCCTCTCCATCTTTAATGAGATAGGATACTGGATGTGGAACACTGGCTAAAATTTCACACTTTCTCTGTGAAGTTACTTTTGCTTAACTTTTCTTCTCTATCTTATTCTTTGTTATAATGCATAGCTCTCTGGAAAGAGGAGGAGAGAGGGAAATGTAGGTGATATAAAAGTGAAAAAAATTAAAAATTATTTTTGAAAAGGTCCTCCTGTTCTACTTTGTAATTCTTACTCAAAAATATCTTTAATGTTCATTTTAAAAAAAATTAAAGATTTTATAGAGATGAGAAAGTGGGTATATGGTTTGGTAGTTGCTAATGTATTCTTGGACAACTGTGATTTTGTTTTGACTTGTTATTTGTTATAATAGTATTTAAAATTTTATCCCTTCTTTGTAAAAACTTGGAAAATAATTCATCAGAACCTTCAAATTGGTAACACTTCCAGCAACACCCCTTTCAGTGTGTACTTGGCAGGCGTCAGATTCATTGTCTTAATTGCCATTTCTACTTCCATATATACAATCACTACTGAGAAGATACAGAATTCAAATGTTGTAGCTACACTTCACAGATAAGGAGACTAAAGTACTGGTAAATATCTTCCTCGTTATGTCTTATTTGTTGTCATTCCAACTTCATATATCATTGCTCGTGGGGTGACAGGACTAAGGTTTCTCAGCAACATCTCTGTGGTCCCATGAGCCTTTCCAGTGTTTTTCCTTGTATGAGGAAGCCGTTTTACTCTCACTTCCTCCTACATAATGTTTCGCAAATGAGTTTTTAGGCACTAAATTAGTGTTGCCCTTGGTTACCATGTCTCTTTGCTTGGCCAGAAGATCAAGTGTTTGGTGGTTGGAGCCAGTCAACAAATATTAACTAAACATCTACTCTGTGTAAGGTATTCAGTTTAAAAAGAAGTACTGTATAAGATACCACCCTAACCCTTCAAGGTGCTTACAATCTCTGTTGGGAGAAAATAAATAAATAAATAAATATATATTTAGGCATCTAGACACATCAGATATAGTGCTGGGCCTGGAGTCAAGAAGACTGATAAAATCCAGCCTCAGACACTTAATGTGTGACCCTGGGCAAATCATTTAACCTTATTATTTGCCTCAGTTTCCTCATGTATAAAACAGGGATAACAATAGTGTCTACCTACCAGCATCACATCAGATAACAATTGTAAAGCACTTAGTATGTGCCTGGCCCATAGGAAGTGCTATAAAATTGTCAGCTAACGTCATCACCATCATGTTCAGTGGATAGCGCACTGGACCTGGAATCAGGAAATCCAGTCTCAGACACTTCCTAGCTGGGTGACCCTGGGCAGGTCACTTAACCTCTGATTGCCTGACAAAAGGATCCACTGACTCTACTGGAGAAGGAAAAGGCAAACCACTCCAGTATCTCTGCCAAGAAAACTCCCAGGGACAGTTGATCCATCAGTTCATAAAGGGTCAGACACAAGTGATCGACTAAACAATAACATAAGACTTGAAGAATAATACTAGACAACAGTACAAGACATGTCATAGGGCAATAATTAACTGCCAAATATTCAGTAAGAACAACAAGTAATATCAAATTAGAGGAAACATCCACCGTGACTTTGTGGCAAGGAGGGACTTCACCGGAGACTTGAAGACTAGCCTGAATTTGTACTGAAAGCTCTTCACAATCTGGAACCTTTTTCACCTTCCCAGCTTACTATATTACTTTCTCCCATATGCTCTACAGCCCAGCTCTGTAAACTTGTTTAGAAAGACCTCACGCAGGTCTTTCCATCTCCTACTTCCAGACCTTTGTCCTGGCCATGCCTTATGCATGAAACCTCCACCTCTGATAATCTCTGATTTCTTTCAAGATAACTCAACTGTCACCTTTAAATGAAGATATGTAGGTGGACAGACAGACAGTCAGATAGATGATAGATAGATAGATAGATAGATAGATAGATAGATAGATAGATGATGGATGAGTAGATGGATAGAAAGATAGATTTTTTTTCCCCATTAGAATGTAAGCTCCTTAAGGGCAAGAACTGTTTCACTTTTGCCTTGTATCCCAGCACTTAACACAATGTTTGGCACAAAGTAAGTTCTTTATTGACTGAATTACTGATTTGGTGAGGAAAAGTGAGCAGCAACCTTCAAGCAGAGGGAAGAAATTGAGCAATCTCAGAAGCAGACAAGGTCTAAGACAAGTGTTCAGGATGGGGTAGAGTAGTCTGGCTGAAACATCAAGAGTGCCGCCAGGGACAAGTCTTGAATTGAAGGGCCATTTTCTTGTGTATAGTCTTATGCATGCCTGTTATATAGCTTACTGAGTAGTTATTAACCTCAATGATCTTTTCTTTCTAAAACTACCTTATCAGCACCTATACTATACCACTTACCATTTGATCATATATTTTATATATTGTTTTCTTATCGTTTTCCATATTATTCCTAAAGCTATGTCTCACCTTGCTTTTTAGTTCACACAACATAACATTGAACATGTAATAGATAGTTGAACAATTAATACCTAATAGGGCTACACTTTGAAATATCCTAAGTCAAAGTATGAGTATGAAAGAATTTATCTTCTGTGTACTTATATATTCAAAAAAATCAGTGCACAGTTTTTATCAGAATCTAAGCATAGGAATACGGGATTCTGATAATCCTGGCTTCTGTTCTATAGGTCCATTAAATTCCAAAAGCTAAACTGGAAGCATATATTTT
>JAQQSK010017176.1:0-10202 GCA_028658325.1 Potorous gilbertii | reverse complement strand
TGATGTCACTCTCATTTTTTCCTAATTTTTGCTCTACTTCTCTTACTTGATTTTCAGAGTCCTCTTTCCAGCTAGCTCTTCCATGACCTGAGACCAATTCATATTTTTCTTGAAGTCTTTGGATGTAGGATCTTTGACTTTGCTGTCTTCTGTTTGCATACTTTGTTCTGCTGCCAAAGTAAGATTCTATACTTTAATTCTTTTTCTGGTTTTTGTTCATTTTCCTAGCTATTGACTTGACTTTTGAGCTCTTTGTTAAGGTAATTCTCTGCTTTCAGAGAGGGTAGGGGCAGTGTAGTGTCAGTCACTAGATCCTACCACAATCTGTTGGCTAGACTTCAGAAACAGTTGCTTCTGCCCCTGATGTGCTGCTGAGAACTCATCCACTCACCACTGCCCTGGGGCTGGGCCTGGACAACTCTACTCTCTCACACAGGTCCCACAGGTGTTTTCCACTAACCTTCCAATTTATCCTTGGTATTTTGGCCTTGTGAAATTTGGAAACCACCACTGGTGTCCAAGTCCCCCACAAGGTCTGCTCAGGTCCCATCTGTGCCAGTGTACCCCACCCTGGACTGTGTTCTGCTCCCAGCACAGTACAATAGATATTTCCTGGTGACCTTCCAGCCTATCTTGGGCCGAAGATTTGCTTCACTCCATTATTCTGTGGGTTCTGCAGCTCCAGAATTTGTTTGGAGTCATTTTTACAGGTATTGGACTGGGCTTTGGGGGAGAGCACTAGCAAGTCTCTGCTGTTACTCTACCATCCTAGATCTGGTTTTCTAAAAGAAAAGTAACTTTTGAGGGGTCAACAATCACTTTAATCAAGTATATATATCATTCACTTAGTTTAGGAGAAAAAGTTAGCACCCTGGACTTCAGAGAGATCAATAGACAGGGCTTCCAAATGTATAACTGTAAGCAATCTATATATCACAGATCAATAGACAGATCCAACTGACTGACCATTATATACATACCTAGTTACCAGAAAGAAACCCCAACATCTGCGGTTTCAAAACTGGGGGGCTTCTTCAGAGTTGCCTAGAGTCTGCTCTGGCCAAGAAAGCACTTCCAATGAGTAAGCCCCAAAGTAAAACCTCACTTCCGAGTATGCATACTCTTTTCAGAGCTGGAGGGCTGGACTCTCTGACCCAGTGCCTCAACAGAAATGAACAAAAGTTACTTGAGGCCTATTAATGAGTGGGGAAGATCTAATTAACATTACACCTCACGGTCCACATCAGCTTTATTCAGTCATGTCATGATTTTACTCAGGTGATCTAGAGCCCTTGTTAAAGACAACTCATAAATCTTGGCTCATTTTTAGAATCTGCCTCCTGACAACAGGAGCCCAATCACAGTACCTATAAATAGATTTGTTTTCTTGCTGAAGACAGTTTTCATTTTCTGCTTTCTCTAACCTTTTGTTCCATAGTATTGTTTCAGATCCTTTCCATGTAACTGGTTTCTATTGCTTAGTCATTCTAGCAGCATCAGCCTGCAGGAAATCCTTTCAGATATATACGATTTTCCTCCCACCCAAGGGGTAGCTCTCATAACAGTTGCATTATATTTTCCAAGTTTCTATATGAGCTCTCAACCATGGCAAGTCCTTAATCCTCTGCTTCTACATGAGAGTTAGCTGTATTTCCAGGGGAATTATTTTAAGGTTGACTCTAAGGATCTATTAACAGAAACAAAGCTTAAGCATTTGGCAGCAACAATTTTAATTTTTAGGGAACCAAAAAAATGTACTTCTCCCCAGAGAATAAGAGGGGTTTTGCTACTCTTCACTTCTTATGACATCTTAAAAACAGATTTACTTACAAAACTTTTCACTTCTGATTCTGATATGAAATCTCATATGTGATTAAAATAAAGAAACTTAGAGAGCAGAGAGTTACCAAAGAAGGCCATGAGCAGATTTCATTCCCACACATTATAGAAGCATAGATTTAGAAAGGGCATTAGAGACCATCTAGCCTAATTTTCTTATTTTATAGTTGGAGAAGCTTGGGCCCAGAAGGAAAAGTGATTTCCCGAGGTCATTTAAGTAGAAAGTGGCAAGTTTGATATGAACACAGATTCTTTAACTTTAAATCCAGAGCTTTTAACCACCACATCATGATACTTTTCAAATATAAAAGAATGTCAGAATTATCTTCAGAGCACTGCAATCTCATTACTCAATTATCAACATCAGTGAATCTCCCTTGCCTTCAATGTCAAGGTCAAATTCAGCAAACATTTATTAGGCACCTATTATGTGCAAGACTTTGTACTAGAATCTGAGGATGTAAAAATGAGAAGGATCATAAGTTCCTTGAAGGCTAAAACTGATCCTTCTCATTTTTACACCCTCTGCTTCCAGCACAAAGCCTTGCACATGATAGGTGCCTAATAAATGTTTGCTGAGTTTGACCTTGACATTGAAGGTAAGGGAGATTCACTGATGTTGATAATTGAGTAATATGTCATGTATGCAAATAGTTCTAATAATGAAAGTCATAATATTATGTAACTAAGAAAGGTAAATATAATAGCATGAGAGATTCTAAGAGGGAAGCAGTCACTTCCAGCATGGGGTGGGGAGAGGGAGAATGAAATCTTAGAAGGAGAGAAGGTTTTAAATAGTTGGAAGGAGAATTCACTTACATATATTAGTCACAGAATGTATAAATTGAGAGGCAGAAGAAGATAGGGCAAGATTAGGGTAGAGTTAGTGGTTGAAGGTTGGAAAGTTACGTTGGAGTCATTGTATAGGACCTTGAATGTCAGATAAGGGAATTTGTATCTTATGCAGTAAACCATGGGGAGGCATTGGAGGTTTCTAAGAAAGAGGGAGATGTGGTCAGACCATAAGATTTCTTTGGCAGGCATGAAAAGGTTGTTTTGGAGAAGAGAGGTCAGTTAGAAAGTTATAATATCCAGAATGGAGGTAATGTGATTTCAACCAGGGTGGTGGTCAGGAGAATTGATAAAAAGAGAGAGTGTAGAAGTAGAAATGATATTACAGAAGTAGAAATGATATGACAGATGATTGAATATGAATAGTAAGAGCGAGTGAAAGAACCAGATATAATTCCCAAGTTTTGAGCCTGGGGAACTAGGAGAATGATGATTTAATCAATGGAAATGGGTCAATTAGGGACACATTCAACTCTTACATTTTCCTCCCCAATACCCTCTCTCAGTGATATCAACAGCTTACAGGAAATCAGTTGTCATCTCTATGCAGATAACTCTCAGATCTATATAGCCAACCCAAGATTGACTAGTATCCTACATCACCAATTACTTACTGGATATTTTTGAACTGGCTGTTCCATAATCATCTCAAATTCAGTGTGTTCAAAACAAAACTTACACTACCTTGTACAAAAGCTACCCATCCTATTAACTTCTTTATTTCTGTCAAGGTCACTAATATCTTTTCAGTTACTTTGCAGTAACCTTTGATTTTCATTTTCAATGACCCAACATATGTAAGCAGTTACTAAGTTAAAATATTTCATTTCTCTTCTACACACTTTTCCAGGAAAAAAATTCCTCTTAACTTCTACCATTTATAACCCTATTTATGTTCAAAGTTCAGCTCAAACATCATCTATTTGAAGTCTTTCCTGATCTCCTTAACTGTATATCACTTTGAATATTTGAGTATATATGATATTCACATATAAAACATGTACATATGTATATACACATGTATATGTGTTCTGTATATTCTTGTAAGTATATATGTTGTCTCCCCTAAGACAATACAACTACTGTGAGGAAAGAGACTTTCATTCTGTCACCTCAGCAATTCATATAGTCACCACCCTACTTCAAGATCTTACCACTTCATGCCTAGACTTTTGCAATATACTCCTAATTACTTTCCCTGGCTTTTCCCTCTACTTTCCAATACCACCTTCACACAGCTAGTAAAGTAATGTTCCCAAAGCACATATTTGACCATGTCATTCCCTTGACTCAAAAAATCTCCACTGACTCCCCAGTGGGACTTTTCAATAAAGTTTAGTCACTGTCTATTACCTTTAGGATAAAATTCAAACTTCTATGGTGGATGTTTAAAACCCTTCCCAATCTGACTCCAACTTATCTTTCTGGCTATATATGATACATTTGCACCCCACTTATGTACTTTTCAGGCTAGATAAATTGACTCATTGTTCTGCACATACATTTCATCTCTTCTATGCATGCATTTCCAGGAAAATATTTCCTCCTAAGTTCTATCATTTAGAACCCTACTAGCCTTCAAAGTCAGCTCAAGTATTACCTATTTGAAGTTTTTCCTGAACTTTCTAGTCCCCTACCCCTGAAATCAACTTGAACATGTGAGTGTGTGTATGTGTATGTTATAACATATATATATGCAAGATATATGCATATACACATACACATTATGTATATACTTATACATACAAATGTTGCCTCTCCTGAGACAATGCAACTACTATGAGGGAAGAGACTATTTCATTTTCTTTTTTTTTAATTCCTCATGCCTAGCACATAGTAGGTGTTTACTAAATGTTGATCAGCTGAAATTGCATATAGACAAAATGACTATTGACCTGAGGAAAACTTGCTAGGATTGAGAGCTAACCCAAAATGGAATAGTCAGTCTTGGGAGGCTGCATTAGAGATCTCTGAAGTTCGTTGAACACTTATATTCTGTGTTAATGTAATGCTTGGAGTTGGGAGAAAACTGGGATAAAACCACATCTCTGACATTTAGTAGTTTCGCAGCAATATGCAAGACACTTAACCTGAGTCTCAGGTTCTTTATTTGCAAAATCAGGATGATAAAACATATAATATCTACCCCACAGGGTTATTGTGAGACTCAAATGAGATAATATATGCAAAATAATTATCAGCTATTTTTACACATTTTTTTCCTAATGTGAATTCTGCAATCTATCAGACACAGTGTATACTTTTTGAAAAATAACTGAAGTTTTAAATTAATATATCATACTGCACTGAAAAACAAACAGAACAATATGATTGAGGTTTGGGGTACATTTATTCTTAGAAAGATAAAGATTCAACAGAGAAAATACATTCATTTTATTTCATTCATACAGCCAAGGTCACTTTTTTTTACTATTCAAGAATAATAGAGGATCTGAAGATAATACTCTCTTAAAATTTCCTTTGCCAAAAACATGAACGAATTAGATGTTTCTTTTGAAAGGCACATTCTTAATACAGATCTATTGATGGAGATAAACTAACTTCATGTACTGTTGCTATTCTACCTCCTTGGAAGAGAGAATTTCAAGGGCTCTGAAAGCCAGAAAACAGATCACACTTGGTTTAATTGAGCCTTTATGTCCCCCCACTTTAAATTGAGTTTAGCTACACCTCTCAAAATGATTACTTCTTAGTGAATCACAACATTGAGCTCCTTCCTGAAACAATGCACTAAAGATACTTTTTCTTACTCTTTCTCCTAAGGTAGAAGAATAGCCATGTCAGAAAAGTCGATTCTAAGTCAGGACACAAACACTAATTAAACAACTTGAACAAAAAACATAGACCATTTCCACTTTACTAATGCATATAAAATAAGGCTGTTAAAATGTAAATCAAATTTATCTTGAACTATGTCTCTCCTTGTAGAAGAACTATTTAATTTTTATTTAAACCTATTTCTAACAATTTAATAATAGTAGTGATAAGAGAATTTTTCTGCTTTGTACTTTTTCAACTTATAAAATGAGAGCAGCAGGGCCCATGCAATTTGTGTCTAACACAGCAGATGGCAGCATTTTTTTAAAAAGAAAAAAGGTCCTCCATTTGCAAATATTGATGATTGGATCATCTGCAATCCAGCTATTTATATTATATATAGAATTCTCTATAAAAACATTTGTGCTTTTGTTCTTACATTTACTATTTTCTGGGTAAGTGATAAAAAGTAGTATGACTTGAATAAAGGAAATAACTGTGTAACTGAGAGTTGCCAGATTTTAATTTGGACAATACAGAACGTATTCTGAGCCAAAGTCACAAGGGGTAGTGAAGGAGAACTGTGCTAATGGTAGTCATCAGCAGTATCTGACTGAGTTTAGACTATTATGTGACTCAAGCAAGGTTGGAAAATGGGACAAGATGCTGCAATATGAGCTAATTACAAATATATAAACACATACACACACATACCCTCCCCGCCCCCGTGACCCCCCTTCCCCCCACCCCCACATACTGAAGAGATCAGGTGAAACTATTCTCTTTATGGGAAAATGTTCCAGACATACACCTCTGTTTTGGAGAGCTTAAAGAAACGCTATTGATGGAATATTATTCAACATTAGGGGTAGTTACCTCCTTCAACTACTATTGGAAATGCAGGCTCTTCAATCTTGTTGACTCCATCTAGAAGTAATAACTTAAGCATTAGTTTTGGTCACAATATCTTTTCAAGGAATATGAAAGTATCTTTCATAATTGCAAATAGAGACCCATGTTTCCCAGACAGGATAAATTCTGGCAGTGAATTCTGAACCTACCTCACCAGCAGAATGGCTAGGAGTTAGCAGTGACCTGACCAAGATTAGCTTACTTAGCACTATGGCTAGGAAAATCACTGAAGTTGGGCTACAATGAAAGGAGGAAGAAGGAGGTGAAATTTATAATTTCTCATAAATGAGGTATACGAGAAGATACATACTATTAAGGATGGTGGGAATGGTTGTTAGAGTCATTGTTAGAGGAAAGTTTAAGAAAGTGGTACCTACTCTCTCTCACTGATCTAGCACTCTATTTCTTATCCAGTACCAGAGAGTTTTAATGATTGCCACTTTATAATACAGTTTTAGATCTGGTATGACTAGCTACCTTCCTTTGCAGTTTTAATTAATTCTCTTGCTATTTTTGACCTTTTGTTCTTCTAAATGAATTTTATTATTTTTTCTAGATCTACAAAATAATGTTGTGGTATTTTGATAAGTATAGCACTGAATAAGTAAATTAAGTTGGGTAGACTTGCCATTTTCATTATATTGGCTTAGCCTATCCTTGAGCAACTGATATTTTTCCAGTTGTTTGGATCTTACATTATTTGTATAAAAAGTGTTTTGTAATAATGTTCATATAATTTCTGAGTTTGTTTTGGCAGGTAGATTGCCAAGTATTTTATATTGTCTATGGGAATTTCTCTTTCTACCTCTTGTGTCTGGACTTATTTGGTAATATATAGAAATATTGATAATTTAGTTGGGTTTATTTTATATCCTGCAATTTTGCTGAAGTTGTTAATCATAATTTCAAGTAGTTTTTTAGTTGATTTTCTAGGGTTCTGTAAGTATATCATCATATTGTCTGCAAAGAGTGATAGTTTTGTTTTCTAATTGTCTATTTTAATTCCTTTTCTTACTGCTATTGCTAGAGTTTCTAGAACTACATTGAGTAATAGCAGTGATAATGGGCATCCTTGCTTCATCTCTGATCTTACTGGAAAGGTTTCTATCTTGTTTGTATTAAAGATAACACTTGCTGATGATTTTAGGTAGATACTACTTATCATTTTAATAAAAGAACCATTTATTTCTATGTTTTCTTGTATTTTTAACAGGAACGAGTATTGTATTTTGTCAAAAGCTGGTTTTTTTGTGTCCCTATTGAAATATTATTTTTGTTGGTTTCATGATTGGTATGGTCAATTATGCTGATAGTTTTCTAATATTGAACCAACCCTGCCTTTCTGGTATAAATCCCATCTGGTCATAATATGTGATCTTTGTGAAATATTGTTGTACTCTCCTTGCTAGCATTTTATTTAAAAATTTTTACATCAATATTCACTAGGGAAATTGGTTGATAGTTTTTCTTTCCTGCTTTTGCTCTTCCTGATTCAGTTAACAGCACTATATTTGTGCTGTAAAAGCAATTTAGTAGAACTCCTTCTTTACCTATTTTTTCCAAATGGATTGTATCATATTGGAATTCACTTTTCTTTAAATGTTTGGTAGCATTCACTTGTGAATCCATCTTGTCCTGGGGATTTTTTCTTTTTTTCTTTCTTTTTTTGGCAAAGGACACCCCAGTGAAAATACAAAAGATTGAAAGAACTCACTGGAGCTCACAGAAGACAAAAAATACATAGAAGGACTCATAATAACCCATAATCAATCATAATTCTCTCTCTTATTTGCTGAGTTTACCTCCCTATGTGTCTTAAAGGCCTGATAACTCATGGATACTACACAAAGGAACTGAATTTTAGTTTACTAGTAGTCTAATATCCTGATATTTTACTGAACCCTACTCTCTTGCATCAGGTCCCTATCATTCCCCTAAGACTCACTTACTCTAAGGTTTAATTTTCTACCGGACAGCAAGTACATATTTTGGAACACATCAGTAGGAAATTCACTTCCCACTGTCCACATTACAGTGGATTGGCAAGATTTATATCCCTTTCTTCTCTGCATTGTTGCTGAGTTGTATCCAACGCTTTGTGACCCCATTTGGGGTTTCTTCAGAATAGATAATGGAATAGTTTGCTATTTCCTTCTCTAGCTCATTTCACAAATGAGGAACTAAGGCAAAGTTTAAGCAACTTGCCCAGGGTCACAACTAGGAAGTATATGAGACTGAATTTGAACTCAGGTCATCCTGACTCCAGGTCCAGCATTCTTTCTATTGCACCACCTAGTTTCCTGCTTCTCTGTATCATGGTTTTAGTTGAGATCCTCCAGTAGTACAGTTTTGTTGTCTATTTCCTCTTGCAATTTATTTAACTTTTCTTTTAAGAATTGGAATGCTATGCCATTTGGTGCATATATGTTTAGTTTTGCCATTACTTTACTGAATACGGTGCTTTTAGCAGGATGTAATTTCCCTGTTTATCTCTTTTAATTAGATCTATCTTTGTTTTTGCTTTCTTTGAGATCATGATAGCTACCTCTGCTTTATTTCTTTTTTACTTCAGCTGAAGTCTACGCCAGCCCCTTATTTTTATTTTGTGAAGGTCTCTATATTACAGGTGGTTTCTTGTAAACAAAACATCGCTAGGTTTCAGTTTTTTTTCTACTCTGCTATCCATTTCCATTTTGAGGGTGAGTTTATCTCATTCCCATTATACTAATGGTTATTAACTATGCATTTCCCTCCATCCTATTTTTTTCTCTTTTTACTTTGCCCTCCCCTCAATAGTCTATTTTGCTTTTAACTACTACTACCCTTAATCCACCTTCCTCTTCTTTTATCTCCTCCTCTTCCTACAACCTGGTAGGGAAAACTAGATTTCTATGCTCAACTGAGTATGTTATTCTTTCTTTGAGCCAATCCTGATAAGAATAAAGTTCAAGTGTTATCCATCACTCCCTTCATATTTCCCTCCATTTTAAAAGCTCTTCCTTTCACCTCTTTTATGTGAGATAATTTTTCCTATTCTTCCTCGCCCTTCACCATTCTCCCAGTGTAACCCTCTTTTACATCCCTTAATTTCATTTTTAAAAATCATCTCATCATAGTTATCTCATATATGTGCCCTCTGTTTATGTATACTCCTTCAAACTGACCTAATAATGGTAAAGTTCTTAAGGAATGTAAACATTTTAACCTTATTAATGTCCTTACAATTTTTTTCATGTTTACCTTTTTGTGCTTCTCTTGAGTCTTGTATTTGAAAGTCAAAATTTCTATTCACCTCTAGTTTTTTTTTAATCAAGAATACCTGAAACTCCACAATTTCATTAAATATCTATTTTTCCTCTGACAAATTACACTCAGTTCTGTAGGGTGAGTTACTCTTGGTTGGGATTCTAGCTCCTTTGCCTCCTAGGAATCATATTCCAAGCCCTCTGATTCTTTAATGTGGAAACTGTTTATCTTGTGTGAGCCTGACTGTAAATCCACAAAATTTTAATTGTTTCTTTCCAACTGTTTATAATATTTTCTCCTTGACCTAAGAAATGCAGAATTTGTCTTTATTATTCCTGTAAGTTTTCTTTGAATCTCTTTCAGGAGGTGACACTGGTAAATAGTTTCAGTTTTTATTTTACCCTCTAATTCTAGGATATGAGGGCTATTTTCCTCTACAATTTATTAAAATAGTGTATACTTTTTTTGGTCATGGCTTTCAGGTAGTTCAATAATTTTTAAATTACCTCTCCTTGATCTATTTTCCAGGTCAGTTGTTTTTCCAATGAGATATTTCACATGATCTTCTATTTTTT
>JAQQSK010017175.1:0-10202 GCA_028658325.1 Potorous gilbertii | reverse complement strand
CTGTTGGAAGTGAGACCCAGTCATGAGTCTTGGTCTCCAAAATTCTAATTCTTCTTATTCAAAGAAACACAGAAAAAAACCCAACCCTAACATCTATGGCACGCAATTAGAATGAATGCCACATGAACCAATTCTGTTGTGCTACTCATGGTACATCCACTCCATCTGAAATAAACTTGGCACATAATTAGAAATTGAAAATACAGCTAGTAGTGTCTAAGCAGTTAGTGAAAACATTATTATGAAATATCACTTCATTTTCTTCCACTTGAGTCTGACTTGCAATATCATGGAAATATTCTTTGTACTTGCTAGGGAGTGGTTTTTTCCTTTCTTTCAATATTTCTTCCATTAGGGAAGTATTTTATGATTGCTAGCATAGTTTATTTTTTTGGAAATAAGAGCTTATTATTCTGTCAGAGAAAAGAAAGCAAGAAGCATTTAGAACAAAGATAAGGAAGGAAAGTATTCTGGATGAAAATGAATCCTTTCCCAAATTTCTCTTCAATTGTATATCTTGGAACTAGGTTACCAGTATGAGGATCCTCTCTTTTGTTTATTAAAAAAATCTCTAACAAGACAATGCCCAGAACATATGTTCGTTTTTCTAGCTCTTATTTTGACATAATGCAGAGCTGGGAAGTACTAACACTAGGGATCATTGAACTTCACCCAGTTAAATTTAAAGCATTGATTCTCAGGTCCCAAGACATTTCAACTCCCATTCACAACTAAAGAAAGATGCTTGAAAACATAACTTCCTTTAAAAACTCTTTGATTAGATCATGGAACACGTTCTGAGTAATCTCTGAAATTTTATCCTGAACAAACTGTAGTTCTACCAAAGGATAAAGAATAATGTTTTGCACTTGTTTTCAAGCATAGAAACCAAAGGAATGAACGGATGGACGAACGGATGGATAAATAAATGAAAAATAATATTTTTTTTAAGGCATTTACTATGTGACCAAATGCTAGCGATACAAATACAAAAGTAACAGTCTCCCCTCAAGGAGCTTATATTTTAATAGAGTAGACATAAAGAGCAGTGGTTGCCTGAAAAGAATGAAGTCACAGGAATGGTAAGTGAAGCCATACAACCAACGAATGACCTTCTCTTTCCAGAAGGAATTGTAGTAGTGACTTGGGACTAAGAGTAATCTTTCACCTGGTCTTGACAGGGTGCAGAATTTCATGCCATTTCTTGGCAGGGTTCTTATAATGCCATCCTTATGCCCTCCTTCCTGGAAACTCGACTCTACCTTTGCATCTACTGTCCATCGTAGGTGAGCATTTGCTGAATGTTACTGGGGCCTAGGCTTCTATGCCATTCCTCATCTCTTTACTCACCAGGGGCCAGCTCCCCCATCCACCTTTTCCAGCACCCCTCTGTTTTGTCTTTTCTTATCAAAATGTAAGTTCCTCGATGACAGAGACTATCTAGCTTGCTTGCATATATATCCGCAGTTACCAGCACAGTGCTTGGCACATAGTGAGCTCATAAGAAATGCTACCTGTCATCTATTTATCTATCTTTATCTGTCAGAATCAGTTCATTTAGAAGATGGTACCTCTAATATGTACAGCATTCCTGTTGTTATCTGCAGACATCTAGGACCTCTTTGGGTCTATATTTTATTACTTACGAGCCCCATTTTCCCCTGTGAATCCCAACAGAATTATATACATAAAACTTTACTAAATTTCAAGAGGATTTTTACTACAAAGATCCCTTCCACGATGTGACTTTCCTTATTGCTATTTTGATGTATCATGGGTTGGTATAGGAAATAAAATGGGAATATTTTGTGGAAGTTGCAGATGACATGCGAAGGCCAGCAGATGACACAGAAAAAGTTTGGAAACTCAGAAATGCATAAAATATATGTATAATATTGTATAATGTCAACATATTTTATCTTTTACTACCACAGTAATTCAGACTTCTCTGGTGCGAATGGAAGGCCAAAAAAATTTCATGTGGATTTTTCAGATCACGGGAGGCTGAGCAATGTGGAAAGAATAACTGTAGAATGTTATCAAATTATAAGAAAATTATAATAAACAGAAAATATTACTACCACTCCCCAAAACAAACATACAAACTCCTTCTTGCTATTAGAAGTGAAAGCTTCCAGTGTTTAATCTAGGATGTCAGTGACTTTCTGATCAGGGGAACTCTTAATGCCAGGAACACTATTGTTTGTTGCATGGGACTGGTAAATCTGAGAGGATTTTGATGTTTCTGCTTTCTAGCATTGAAGGAATAAAGTCGAGAAGCAATTTTTAAGCACCTCCTATGTGTCAGCCTCAAAGGGTTGCCAAAAACACTACTACATCAAAGTGTAAAAAATTTAGGAGTGGCATGTCATAGTCATAGAGGGTTAATGTCTGTAGGCAGTCAAAATGTGACCGTCACCTTCATCCCCTAAAGTATGAAAATGCCATGAGCAAAGAGATCCTCCCCACCTCAGCAGGAAGCAGTGTAGCTCAGGGATGTTTGTTACCTCTGTGAACATTTCTTTATTGTTTCTCCTTAAAGCACTATACAAATGTCAGCTAATATTGGAACATTTCACATCTAGAATATTGTGTTCAATTCTGGGTACCGTATTTGGAAGGACATTGATAAAATGGAGATGGTACAGAGGAGAGTGATCAGAATAATGAAGGCTTGAACTTATGCCATTTAAGTATTGGTGGAAGAAAGTGGGAGAGTTTAGTCTATAAAGGAGAAGACTCTGGTGAGACATGATAGATGTGGAAGAGCAATGAGACTTGTTATGCTTGTTTGAGTCACTATAAGTGCTTAATAAATGCCTGCTGATAGAAAATTTAGAACTGGCTTGGGAGGGACTGGATTCTCCTTCACCAGAGGTCTTCAGAATCCACATGATCCCTTGGGCACAGTTACAGAGCATTGTACAGGTATGGTTTATATCTAGAGCCTTCAAAAACTGCAATTCTGTGATATCAAGTCCCCTCTCTGCATTTCATAGTTGTGTGAGCATTGGCAAGTCACTGAAAATCAGTTTTCTTATTATAAAAGAGCAAGTCAACTAGCACTTATTAACTGCTTACTATTTGCTAGGCAAATTCTGGAGGAGAAAGTGAGACTGGCAACTTGGCACAGCCCTCCCTCACTTAAATCCAGTTCACTTGCATGTCATGGCATCACCTCCTTGATGTCATGGTCCTCTCCCAGAATAAAGGGCAAGCAGCACTAGCACCAGCAACAGTGCTATGTACCAGGGATACAAATGCAAAAGAATGACAAGGAACCTGCCTCTAATGGGAGAAGACAAGACAAGAAAGGGAGATGAAAGAAGGGAAGAAGGGAAGGTACCTATGCTTTGGTACAATGTTAAAGTCAAGAAAGTCAGAAGCAGAGTCAGAAGGGCTATGGAGGTTGGTTGGCCTGGCACCTCTCCCTCACCCCTCAAAAAATCAAGAACCCAAGAGGAACTTGCCAAAGGGAGGAGGGGGCCCGGCATATCTGAGGGATGTTCCTGTGTGAGAAGGCAGCAGGAATGGATATAGATGTTCCAGGAAGAGGAAGCACCAGAATTCTGAGAGAAGTTCCTGGGTGACACATTGGAAGAAATGGGAAGAAAATAATATTTCCACTAGCTATTTCACAGGTTTAGTGTGAGAAAAAAACATTTTAGAAACATTAAATCTCTCTATCCCATATTATATATGTATTTGTAGTTGAGGGGTAATCTAGCAAGAAATCTAAAGCGGCAATCTATCCACCGCCTATTTTCACAAGATGGATTTTTAGTCACATTATGTTTATGAATTTAAATTGGAGTGAAGATGAAAACATACTTTTAAGAAGACATTAAAAAAAAAACCCTCCTGTGAAACTAAATAGCTCAATCTTGTTATTGTTTCTATTGCCACAGTTTGAGAGGTGGGGCAGGAGGGAAAGAGCAGGGAATCTCACTTAAAACACAATATTGACGTTTGGCATGCTCAGACCATTTTCTACCCAAATATATGAAATCACTTTACCCATATTCATTATGCCTCACAACCTGGCCAGATTGTGGCAAAACTGTGAAGAAACTCAAGTCAAAGAAGGGTTTGTTTGTTTGCTTTTTTAAAAAAATATTCCTCTGTCTTCCTTTTTAAAGACACTGACACCCCTTCCCCCCCACCTCCCCCAGCTCCCAAACATTCCATGAGGAGCTTCCCTACTCCCTCACCTCTTCCCTATTTTGCCAGTATTCTCATGTGAAAACCATACATCCCTAGGGCTATAAGGTGCCACTGAGCTCATCTCAAGCAAACCTCTCATTTTAAGAGCACTGGATCTGAAATTACAGCACCTGTGTATTCAGACTTTGACTCTGGGACTTATTAGCAGTGTAACCTTGGGAAAATCACCTGACCTCCCCTGGCCTCAGTTCCTTCATCTAAAAAATGGGGTGGTTGGATTAGCTGGCTGCTCAGTTCCCTTTTAAATCTAGATCTTGATTAAGGGAGAATATTGATTGACTTAAGCTTACAGTATAATGCTCCTTTGTTTGAGACTTTGATAATATTTAATCAATTGGGGATTAATGGATTGGTTCGGGTTGGGTGGTTCTGAGTCACTACTTTTTTTCAGGACTATAAAGGGTTGAGGGGGCAGTGAATTGCAGTCAGTCTCTCCTTTTTTTTTTTCTTAAATTTGAATGCACCAGGGAGGAGTAGAGTGGAGTGGATCTGTGCCCTAGGAAATTGTTAATAGATATCTTGGGGTAGAAGCCCGTGGGAACTCATGGGAAATAGACACAGAATTGACCTCTGATCCAACCTTCTCATTTTTACAGAGCAGTAAACTGACACCAAGAGGTTGTGACTTGTCCAAGGAGTCATAGAAAGTGAGCACCAGAGACAGAATTTGAACCCTGGCCCTTAAACTCCAGAGGCAACAGGTCTTTTCCCACTGCACCACTCTACCTCTTATTCATATACTTCAAAGGGAAAATTCCTGGTTCCCAAGTTTAAGTGCCCAGCCTTTTCGACTCAGAAGGGGAAATTCTTGGGAAGTGCTAGCCTTTGAATTGTCTCACTAGCCACCCTAAGTTCAAAGGGTCCATAACTCATCCTAGAGAGAGAGAAGAGAGTCCCACATATGACACTCCCAAACTCAGTAAGGGATCAAGGTCATCACATGGAGGAGCATTTACCCTGGACTTTTCTTCTTCCCTGATTTTGTAAGGTATTAGACAGTTAAATTCTGATTGCAAAAGGTTTCTCCAGCAACTTTGACTGCATTCTCCTTACCAGGATGACAAAACACTGAGCTACCATAGGAGACTCTGGGATAAAAGTGAGACCCCCAAGTGTTGGAAGGTTGCCTATGTAGCAACCCCAGGTGTGTTTTCCCTTCCAGGGAGAATTCAAGTCCTTAGGGTAGTCTTCTAGTGCTGGAGGCCTCTACGAATTCCTAGGGTGACAAAAGAATTTACTGGAATGTTGGATGGCTGCCTTCTGAGGAGAATCCAAGCCACAAGGTAGTGCTAGGAGTCTAGAGGACATGAGTATTGGGAAGAAAGTAGAGCTCACTTGAGAGGGAAGTGGATTCCTAACGATTGTTTATGGACTATTGTGAATTCTTTATGTGTTTTTGTGTGTTCTCTAGAACAATAAAGAGTCCTTTATCATGATTATTTTAGTGTTTATATAATCCTTTCCTCCATACTCCTTACATGGGACTCCAGCATGGGGCAAACTGAGAAAAGAAGCAACTTGCTCCAAAATACACAGTTAATAAATATCAGAGTTAAGTCTTAAACATAGATTTTCTTAGCCCAAACCCAGGCCTCTTCCCCTGCCTCTGCACTGTACAGTTTTTCTTCTTTTCACTATATAATAATTTCCCCCAGGAAGGATCTTCCATAGTCTAGAACGATGCTACTTTTGTAAGCTTATATCGTCTTATCTACACCAGGTATTATATCTTCTAGCCAAACTGGACTGGAGTTTAATTGTATTAATTTACATTTGTGTACCACTCCTTGCATAGCTGGGAATATGTCTGTGGCCATAAATGGTGGAGGAGGCTGAGGTGAGAGATGATAAAGAAATATATTTGTAGGAGACTGCAGTGGTGGCTAGTAGCACGGTACATACAGTGTTGGGTATGATGCCTAGAATCAGGAAGACCTGAGTTCAGATCTGACCTTTATTGATTACACATGCCCAATTCCTCACTACTGAATGGAAGCCAGCTCTATCCATGGCATTCCCCAGTTTCATATCTATGCCTTCAGAATTTTCTTCTTGATAGCTATCCATTCATCTTGAACCAATGAATGCATAGTATTCATTGCATTCTAGTCTTGCCCTTAGCTCAAACCATTCCCTCTTTGTGGAATGTTCCAAGTTCATCTTCACCTATTGAAATTCTACTTCAATATTCAGTTCAAATTCTTCTTCCCCTACAAAACCTTTCCTAATCCTCTCCATTGGAATTGATGGACATTTCTTCTAAACTAACTTAATACTTTGTTTACATCACCTGAGAGCTTCACAAAAAGTGTTTACTTTGTATTATCACTATTTGCATAAGAGTTTCATCTACCTTATTGGATTATAATTTTCTTAAAGAAAAGGATTGATTTTTTTATTCTTCTTTAAAACTTCTCCAGACCTAAAACAATGCATTTATATGGTAGGAGGGGTATGGTTTGGCAAACAATGTAGTCTAGAGGCATCAAACTCACAGGTCACAAGTGTCAGAAAAATCCCCCAGAGTGGCCCAACCATATTAAAATATAATTGGAAAATGTTTAATAAAATAAAAATACAAACAATCAATCAATATTTATTAGGTACCTACTATGTACCAGGCACCATACTGATTAATTTGTGGTTTCTTAGTCAATCTGTAGATCTGTCACTCTGGACCTATTTCTATTTGAGTTTGACATCACTGACATAGACCTTAGAAGAGATTTCAAAGAAGCAAAGAGGTAGGATGCCATGGCCTGAGACTAAAAAGGAAGTTGGTCCAAGAGGGATGGAGACAACCAAGAATAAAATGACAGTGCCAGAAATATACATAGGTTATTACAGTGAGAATGAGAACAGGAGGATGTCTAAAGGGACTAATGTGAGCACATTAATGAGCTTTTAATTAAACAAGAAATGTGCAGGAGATGTAAATAAGTGTAGGTGAAAAAATAAATTAGCCTGATCATGTATGAACAGTCCAACTGATAAAGGAGTGTATGACCAGTCATTTTTTTTTGAGGGGGGGGAGAGTCTTTTATACCAGCAAATACCCATTTCTAAAAGTTAATTAAGTGTGGCTCCCTGATGGACATCAATAGGCAACCCATGTTGAGGAACAAACAAGTAGAACCCTTACACCCTTCCACTCCCCTAGAACCCTGAAAAAAGTAGTGGTAGTTGCCCTCTGGAGAATCTAACCTGTCAGTACAAGTGGGTAGTGGAAGAATAGCTCTACAGCTTGTGTTATAAGAGGCAATAATGGTGAAAAACCACCATACTTAAACTTTACAACTTCTGCACTCAATGTCTTACATGAAAAACTCACAATGGTCTTCAAAGAAGATAAAGTGACCCAATACACGCAGAAGATATCCACACTCTAGAAGACATAAATGTAAAGTTACTTAAGGAGTGCCTCTTAAGATAGGTCAAAAAGAGGAAGATTCTAAAAGAATGGAAAAGCTTACAGATAAGACATTTTATCACACAAAGACCAAGAAGATATGATCAATTATTGAACTGGATGTCTATTTTATCATCTGTACAATATCTTTATGAGTGGTCTATGGCTACATTAAATAGGTTTTTTAGGAGAATATGAGAAGGAAATAGATTTATGAAGATGATTTTCTAAAATGATTATCTCATCAAGGTTCAAAATTGACCGAGCATGAGTGAATATGCAATCCTGTTGTGTTTATTGTTCACTGATTTCAAGAAAGCATTAGACAAAAATGGCAAAATTCAGCCTTAGAGCCACTCCTCAGGCAAGATGTTTCCCACACATGCATCAAAATCATACAAGATTCTATGATGGGCATCACTGCAGAGATATCTTTGATAATCTGCTGAGTGTTGACATCAAGTGAAATGTTAAATAGGGAGATAAACATTTGCCAAAGGCATTTGCTAATACCATGTAAAAGATTCCATATCCAAACAAAAAGCTTCCCTATTGATAGGGGGGTTATCTAAATGTACCTAGTCATAGATGACACTATACTAATTGCATCAGGCCCTACAACCTGACAAAGTTTACTCAATGAGTTTCACAGTAATGCAAAAGATATTAGTCTAAGCATCCATGATGGAAAGGTAAATTTGATCCAGAATTTATTATTCATTCTACATTATGATTCCATCCCCCTTTCTTCAAGAGGCGATCATCATGTTTCATCAGTAGTTCTCTGGAATTATAGTTGTTCGTTGCATCTCTCAAAGTTGTTTGTTATAGTATGAATTATCATTGCATTGTTGGGGTTCTTAAGTCTTTCAAAGTTGTTTTAATATAAACTGTTTTCCTGGTTCTGCTCATTTCACCCTGCATCAGTTCGTACAAATCTTCCCATGTCTCTCTGAACTCGTTCCTTTCATCCTTTGTCATCTCAATAATATTTCATTGAATTCATATAGTTTCCAGTTCTTTACCACTACAAAAAGAACTGGAATAAATATCTTGTACATATGATTTTTGTCTCTCTTTCATCAATTTCTTACTTAAAAGTGTATCAGGTACTTTGCATACATAATCTTATGTGATCCTTGAAATCAGTGTGATATAGAAACTGTAGGCAATATTAGTACTTTTATATAAAGGAGGAAATTGTGGTTCAGAGGTGTGAATTAACTTATTCATAGTTGTGTAGCTAGTGTCATGGCTAGGTCTCTTAACTCTTAACTTCCCACTGGTTTAGGAGGCTGGAGACCTATATTCCAAGTTCTCTTTTACCCCTGACTTGCCCTGTGACCTTGGGCAAGTCAGCTGACCTCTCTCATTATTGATATCCTTGACTATAAAATGAGGAACAGCAATTCTTACCTCATAGATTTGCTATGACCTGTATTATATCATAGCTAGGAAGATATTTTGGTGATGGAAAAAACCCTCAAAAAGATAAGGGCTTATAATTTGGAAAACAAAATCAATTTTGGTAGTTGAAATAGTGTTTTGTTTTGGGTGATGAGTAGTTCTTAGTTGCTAGAACTCAAACAGACTGTTCCCAATAAGAGAGGGGAGAAAGATGGAAGTGTCAATCAAATAACATCTATGTGGGAAATTAGAAAGATTTGTTTTCCCTTGTATTGGTTCAACTTCCTTTGAATGAAAGTCTCTGGTACATCAAGCAACCCTTGCTGAAATAAAGCCTGAGGAAATTGGGAATAGAATTAGATCAACAGGACTTTTCCCTGTTCCCTTAAGTATTTATTGGGGACTAAAAAATGTAAGGCCCATGGCATTTGGTTTGCTGACCCCTGGTCTAGACACACTGACACCAGAAAAGGAAGCTTCTAGGGTTTTTGTCTTCTGCTACATTCACCTGCTTCTTCCTCCATCTTGTACTTGGCTCTTACAGAAATCCAACTTTCTATAAAGGGGACCCCAGTCTTTGGCTGTCCTTTCTGGTGATTCATTCTCCTTCTTTCTTGCTTCTTGGCACACCGGGAGAGGAAGAGGAGTAGGGATCTTGACTGCCATATCCAGATTCTCTTTGTGTGTCATCAGTACTTTGCAACTTTTCCTCTTTTGAGGTTTGCTCTGTCTATATCACCCAGACTAAGTCCTGGAGGCAATAATCTCCTGGCCTCCAAAAAATCTTCTCATAGTTTCTCTTTCTTCACTCTCACCTTATACCTGCTTGGTGACTCCAATATACATGTTCTTATCATCAACTTGGATGAAGACAAATGTGTCCTGCTTTTAATATTTATTGACATGATATGACATATGACATGAAGCTGGGGGGGTGAAGAGGCAGCTAACATATTGGATAACAAAATAATTGGGATCCAAAGTAATCTAGATAGGAAAGACAAAATTAGGTGAATTTTTTGGGAATAAATGCAAAAATCCAATACTTGGGTCCAAAAAAATAATTCTAAAGGTAGAAGGTGGGAGTGACGAGACTAGACTAGACATCACATGAAAAAGACTTGGGATTTCATGGACTGCAAGTTCAATATGGGCCAGTGTG
>JAQQSK010017174.1:0-10202 GCA_028658325.1 Potorous gilbertii | reverse complement strand
TTGGTCCGTGTTCAGTTTTTGCTACACTATTTTCCATTTTTCCCAGCAGTTTTTGTCAGAAGCTGGAATCCTTGGGTTTATCAAAGAGTAGACTACTGGAATCATTGACTACTGTGTCTTATGTACCTAACCTGTTTCACCAATCTCTCCATCTATTTTTAACCAGTACCAAATGGTTTTGATGATTACTGCTTTATAACACAATTTAAGATCTGGTATGGCTAGACCACCTTCCCTAGCATTTCTTTTCATTAATTCCCTTGATATTCTGGACCTTTTTTTCTTCCAGATGAATTTTGATATTATTTTATCTAACCCTATAAAACAATTTTTGATAGCTTTATTTATATGATACTGAATGAGTAAATTAGTTTTAGTAGAATTACCATTCTTATTATATTAGCTGGACCTACCCATGAACAACTGATGTTTTTCCAATTATTTAGATATGACTTTATTTGCGTGAAAAGTGTTTCATAATTGTGTTCATATAGTCCCTGGGTTTGTGTCTGGCAGGTAGACTCCCAAATATTTTTTAGTGTCTACAGTAACTTAAATGGGATTTCTCTTTCTATCTCTTGTTGTTTGACTTTGTTGATAATATATAGAAATACAGATGATTTATGTGGTTTTATTTTGTATCTTGCAACTTTGCCAGTTATTTTCAAGTAGTTTTTTACTTGATTATCTAGGATTTTCTAAGTAAATCATAATATCATCTGCAAAGAGTGATAATTTAGTTTCTTCTTTGCCCATTCTAATTCCTTCCATTTCTTTTTCGTCTCTTATTGCTAAAGCTAACATTTCTTTTTTTATTATTTTTACTTTTTATATATTTATTTTGTTTTCAGCATTCACTTCCACAAAATCCTGAGTTCCAAATTTTCTCCCCATGTCTCCCCTTCACCCACCCCAAACCAACTTCCATTATGATTGCCCCTTCCACAAATCTGCCCTCCTTACTAACATCCCTACTTTTTCTTATCCCCAGCTTCTCTCTTGTCCTGTAGGGCAAGATATAATCCATTACCTGTATTTCTTATTTCTGAATTGTATGCAAAAACAATTCTCAACATTTATTCCTAAAATTTTGAGTTCCAACTTCTCTTTCTTCCTCTCTCCCTCCCATCCCCACTGAGAAGGCAAGCAATTCAATATAGGCTATATGTGTGTAGTTTTGCAAATGACTTCCAAAATAGTCATGTTGTGTAGGACTAACTACATTTCTCTCCATCCTATCCTGCCCTACATTTTTCTATTCTCTCTTTTGAACTTGTCCCTCCCCAAGAGTGTTTATTTCTAATTGCTCCCTCTTCCCATTTGCCCTCCCTTCCATCATCCCCCCACCCTGCTTATCCCCTTCTCCCCTACTTTTCTGTAGTGTAAGATAGATTTTTCACACCAAATTGAGTGTCATGTTATTCCTTCCTTGAGCCAAGTGTGATGAGAGTATAAAGCAAACATTTCTAATGCCATATTAAATAACAGTGTTGATAATGGACACCTTTATTTCACCTCTGATCTTATTAGAAATTCATCTAGCTTGTCTGCATTGCCATTGTCTATGACAACTTTTAGCATCTGTACCTTCCTTGCTTATTCTTTGAATTAGGCCTATTTTTGCTTAGGTTTTCTCTGAGATCATGGTTGCTACCTTGTCTTTTTATTAATTTAGGGGAAGCATATTAGATTCTATTTCACCCCTGTATTTTAATTCTTGGTGTGTCTTTCTGTTTCCAGGGTATCTCTTCTGAATGACATCTTGTTGGATTTTGATTTCTGATGCATTCTATCTGCTTCCATCTTATGGGTAAGCTCATCTCATTCACATCATAGTTATGGTTATAATTATTTCCCTTCCTCCTATTTTCTTCATCTTTTCCTCGCTCTCTCCTTTTATATTGCCCCTCCTCGAAAGGTTGTTTTGCTTCTAAACTCTGCCTCCCTTAATCTCTCCTCCTTTTGATAATCACCCCACTTTCTCTTATCCCTTTCCCCTCCTGTTTCCTGGTTGGGTTAGTTAAATTTTTATACACAATTGATTATGTCAGTATATCTATGTACCTATATATTTATCTGTCTATCTATCTATCTGTCTATCTATCTATGGATCTATCTTTCTATCTATCTATCTATCTATCTATCTATCTATGTATCTATCTATCTGTCTATCTATCTATGTATCTATCTTTCTATCTATCTATCTGTCTATCTATCTGTCTATCTATCTATCTGTCTATCTATCTATCTATCTGTCTATCTATGTATCTATCTGTCTATCTATCTGTCTATGTATGTATGTATGTATGTATGTATCTATCTATCTATCTATCTGTCTATCTATCTATGTATCTATCTGTCTATCTATCTATCTATCTATGTATCTATCTATCTATCAATCTATCTATCTATGTATCTATCTGTCTATCTATCTGTCTATGTATGTATGTATGTATGTATGTATGTATCTATCTATCTATCTGTCTTCATCTCTCCTTGAACCAGTTCTGATGAGAGTGAGGTTCAAACATTTCACCCTCTCTATTTTCCCTTTTGCTTTTCTATTTTGCTACTTCTTTTATGTAAGAAAATTTTCTCCATTCTGCCTCTCTCTTTTCACTTCTCCCATCCCTTTCTCAGTCTTCCATTGTTTTATATAATTGATTCTTACCCATACCCTTTGTCTATGTAAACTCATTTTACTGTAGTATTAATGATAAAATTCTGAGGAATTATATGTATTATCTTCCCATATCAGAATGTAAACAGTTTGATTTTATTGAGAACCTTATGATAACCTTTTCGTGTTTATCATTTTTTATGCTTCTCTTGAGTCTTGTGTTTGTCACATTTTCCATTCAGCTCTGGTCATTTCATCAGGAATAATTGAAAGTCCTCCATTTCATTAAATATCCTTTTTCCCCATGAAAGATTATACTCAGTTTTTCTGGGTAGGTTTTTCTTAGTTGTAGTCCTAGTTCCTTTGTCATCCATAATATCACATTCCAAACCTTCTTCTCCTTTAACATGGAAGTTGCTAAATCTTGTGTGGTACTGATAATGGCTCCATATCATTTGAATGATTTTATTCTTACTTCTTGTAATATTTTGTCCTTGATTCATAAGCTCTGGAATTTGTTTGTAATATTCCTGGGAGTTTATATTTTGAAATCTCTTTTAAGAGGTGATTGGTAGAGTCTTTCAGTTTGTATTTTGCCTCCTCTATCTAAGATACCTCAGAAATTTTTCTTGATAACTTCTTGAAATTTAATACCTATGCTCTTTCTTTGATCATGGATTTCAAGTAGTCCAATAATTTTTAAATTGTGTCACATTATCTATTTTTCAGGTCAATTGTTTTTTCCAGTGAGGCGTTTTACATTTTCCTTCTTTCAAATTTGTTTTATTATTGCTTGATAGCTGATGGAGTCATTAGCTTCCACTTGCCCAATTCTATTTTTTAATGAATTATTTTCTTCAGTGAGCTTTTTTTCTTCTTTTCCCATTTGGCCAATGTTGTTATTTAAAGAACCTTTCCTTCAGTGAATTTTTGTATTTTCTTTTCCATTTGTCTTATTCTGCTATGAAAATAGTTCTTTTCTCCAGTGAATTTTTGTGCCTCTATTACTAACCTGTTTCACAGTTTTCTTGCTTCACTCTCATTTATTTTCCTATTTTTTCCTCTACTACTTGTATGTTTAGAACCATGATTTCTTGAATTCATGAATTCTTGTTGGGCTTGGGTCCAGGTAGCATTTTACATTGAGTCTTTGTAGGTATTTTCATATTGTTGTATTCTTTTGAGTTTATGTCTTGATCTTCCCTGACATTATAATAACTTTTTTTTCTGGTTAAATTCTTGTTTCATAATCGTTGCTGTATGCTCATTTTCCCAGCCCATTTCTAGACTTTGAATTTTATATTAAAATTGAGCTCTATTCATTTTGGAATGGACAAACACTGTTTCAAGCTCCAGACTTTTTATGCTGCCACTTGTAGGTCTAGTTCTAGAAGTCTAAAAGTTTTGGTGTTTTCAAAGTGAGGAGATCCTGGGAGCAATATGGCCACTTCTCTCCTGGTCTGCACTCTGGTCTTTATCTAGAAAATGCTCCTCTTCTCCTCCTCCCATTTGACCAAACTCTAGTTCCCTGAAACTGCAGACCAGGACTGTGTATGGATAATAGAGTTGTCAGTCACTGACTGCTATACACGAAACCCACAAAGGGTCCCCTACAATCTTTTTCTCATGAATTGTCTCACTTTCTTACCATCTCTGGGCTAAGAGTTCACCAAGCTGCTACTTCTCAGCTGTGAATTCTGTACATGCTTCCACCCCTGTGTCACAAATTTTTTCTGCTGACATATTAAGTTTTCTTAGACCAAAAAAATGTCTCACCCTGATTTTTGTTGACTCTGTTGTTCAATATTTTATTATATGACTTATTTTAAAGTTGTTTGGAGGGGGGCTGTTGAGAGGCTTCAACTGATTTGCCCCTAGTCCATCATACTGGTTCTTAAAACTTAGGAAAAGTTTTTAATGTGCCAGTAATTGAATATGGCAATATTAATGATCTTCAAGTCTGCGTATTCAGCTGAATATTCTAAGTATCGTATCTGATATATCTCACATGACTTCAGGACTTTACTATTTTTTAATTTGCTCTACAAATGCCATAACAAATTCTACCAAAAGGACAATAGTGATGGTAGTTTAAGAATTAAGAAATCACTGATATTTTTGTGGATACAGAAATATTTCATGATGAAAACACTCATTATCTGGTTTTATTCTGCCTTTTAATTTTTATTTATGTTTATTAGAATATTGGTGTGTGTATGTATGTGAGTGTGTGTGTGTATGTGTGTGTAAACCTATGTCAGTTTAAAGGTTTTTGAAACCACTCTTTCATCAGAGAAGAAATCATGGTTGTAAAGGCATACATGACTCACAGCCTGTCATCCATGTCCTTTCTTACCCTCAACATCCTGGAATGACACTGTAAATGTCAAAATTAAAGAACATTGCATGATACTCTTCTAACTATGAAAAAATGTTTTATTTGTTGGAAAAAATAAAGTGGACTTGGAATGTTATTTGTGGAAAAGAGACATTAAAACATTCTAGGGCTTTTGTTTTTTTGAATTTTGATATGTAAAATGTGTTTAATCAATCACATTCCGTTAGTCATTATATTACATCCAGAGTTCATTAAAAAACATAAGTTTAAAGTATAATTTTTCTTTTTTTAATCAATCTGTCACTAAAAATTTAGGAAATATTCCATTTGACCTGCTTTTCCAGCCCATTAGCAACTTAAATTCTAAAGGGAATAAATGGATTTAGTGACTGATAAAATTGGCTCCAACTTTTCAACTGCTATGAATAATAATAGAAAAGTTCAGTTACTTTTTCACAGAATTATGTTTCAGTAATGTTTCTTTCCATTTCTTTCCTTCTGTTAGACAAAACTATAGTCAATTCTGAATTATTTGTCCTAATAGAGAAGAGGATACATATTGCTAAACTAATATTGAGTCCAATCCCACAATTGTGTTTATTTGATCTGGAAAGAAGATATTTATATTTGAGAATGGACTTTTCTGATTCATGAATTTGCAAGATTATGAATACCATTAAACATAGGCATTTAAGTAGTAAATTTGAATATAGCATGCCTTTTCAAAATCTCATTTACTTCACTCACCTCTCAAGACTTTATTTCTCCTCTTGATTTTCTTTTCTCCCCTACTTTTCTCTTCCTTGCTAACTACCTTACCGGGCCTCTGAGCTTCCACTCTTCTGATGGGTGATTCTTTTACTCTTTCAGGAAAGATCTCAGCCATGTTTTATTTCACTCAACTTTCCAAACTCATTCTCTGTATCTGCCTAGTTTACTTTCTTTACCTTTCACAGCTACCCTTCACCTCCATCCATCCAAATTAAATGTTCTTTTTCTCATTAGAATGTAATATCCTTAAAAATAAGGACTGAGTTGCTTGCATATATTGGTATCACAAGCTCTCAGCATGGTATGCAATATATGTAAGTATTTAGTAAATGCTCTATTTTGCTATTCATTTCACCATCTCTCCATTTATCCATTCACCCATCTGTCCATCATCTGTCTATCTAATAGCTCAAACAAAATATCATCAAATAGGATGATGTTATTATGAGTTGAAGGAAAGGAACAGAGGTGAAGTAGAGCTAAGAAAACTATGTAACTGTTTCAATCTGAGGGATTAATGAGAGAGAAGGATTAAAGGTGACCATGAAGTTTAACTAAAGCTTTGATCTTGAGTAACAGGGAGGATGGCAGTACCATCAAAACATTTTTTTAATAGGGTAGGGAAATAAAAAGAATTTAGTTTTTTAATATCACTAGTTTGAGGTTTAGGAAGATATCTAAACTACTATTGTCTTTCATTTTACCTTGTCCAAAATACTCCTCCCTGAGCACCCTTACTCTACATGTGCTATTTTGTCCCATTAGAAAGTAAGTTCCTTGAGGACAAGGACAGTCTTGCGTGTAGTTATACCCCTAATGTTGAGCACAGTGCCTGGAACATGGCATGTACTTAAGAAATGCTTCTTCATTCATTCATTCACTTATTCATATTCTGTATTTTTTTCAAAATCAATTGGCAAGAGTTGTATATCCATTATTTTCTTTTTTTGTCCTTGATATTTTAACATGAATTCCTCCTGAATTTTCATTGTTGCTCCTATATTCAATATCTATTTGATTATGTTAGTAATTTTGGAAGGAATGTTCTTTTTTTTCCTCTTAACGTTCTTAAGATAATGTAAATAATATATAGTAGATGATGTAATGTCTTATGGCAAAATTCCCCTCATGGTTTTGGATTTTATTTTTAGTCAGATAAATCTTAACTCTTTTTAATTTACATGCTTGATATTTATTTTGGATTGAGTTCCCTGTGAAAACGTGAAAAAAGGTATGTAAAACAAGTTAGCAAGCTCAGTATTTAACAATGCATCGACTGTTGCAAGTGCCAAAACATTTTTTTTTATAGTTGAAGAGGTGAATTGCAGAGTCCAGATGCATATTCAAACAAATTAAGACTCATCATTCATAAATTAAATGGTAATGAGAACATAAAACAACTTAGGGAAGCCATAATAATTTCAATGTTAACAAATATCAGAACCTTGGTTGAAAATTGTATTACTGTTTTTCCTCTAGCCCTATGTGGTCTGTATTAGGAACCAACTGCCTTCTCAAATTAGTTGACCTGGAAGGACTCGAGATGATAGAATCTGAAAGACCTCTAAGGGGACTCAGAAACCACCTAGATTATGTCCTCATTTTGTAGAAGAGGTAACAACTGAGGGCTATGAGCTTCCACATGACTAATTAGAGCAGAAGTGGGCTAACTGTCCATTGCTCGTTTCACTGTAACAATTGGTGCTTTCTGAGTTATTCTAGCCTCTTTAATACTATTTACAAGCCCAAAGAACTAGAAATATTTCCCTGATTCAGATAGCTCTATGGCTCAGTGGATAGAGCACAAGACCTGGTGTCAGGATCAAATCCAGCCTCAGATACTTGCTAGTCGTGTAATCCTGGGCAGGTCACTTAACCTTTGCTTGCATTAATCTACTAGAAAAGGAAATGGAAAACCAATATATTTGCCAAGAAAACCACATGGATGGTATAGTACAGTCCATGGGGTCACAAAATATCAGACATGACATATCAACAACAGTCAGATCTTCAGAGTTTGATTTGACTTTAAATAAAAAGACAAAAAACTATAAAAGAATATTCCCATATTTTATGGGAATTTAAGAATTCTTCTAAAATTATAGTTTATTCTCTGTATTTCCCCCATATTGCTACTCTCCAATTTAAAAAAAAAGCATAATAGTGCTTTGATTGAATGGCAAGTACACATTCTGTTAATTTAATTTTGTCCTTCCCTACTTAGTGAAAAATGGGTACATCTATATTCCTTGATTATGCAGACTATTTCACTTTTAAATTTTAATAATAACTCAAATTCATATTGCATTTTAAAGTTTTGAAAGTAGTTCACATATGTTTTCCCATGTAATCTTCACACAAACCGTTTGAGCTCCATGATATTATTATACCTATTCTACAAATGAGAAAATTGAAGCTTAAAGACTTGAAAGAACTTTCCCTTCATCACAGAGTTAGTTAAGTGACTGACACAAGTTTTAAATTGAGGTCTTCCTAATTTTTAGTCCAACAACATTGACTGTGCCTAGAGTGATATTATTAAAATTTGATGAATAAAGAAATATGTTAAGACTAAATCACAGGCCAAAATTCTTAATTTAAATCCTCTTTTTCTGTTACTGATATTCCTTTCATTATACCACAATATCTCGATTGCCCTTTTTCCTTGATTTATCAATGGCAGAGCTAGAAGGAAAGTCAAATGAGGTCTTACTGTTAGGAGGTGAGTCTTTAAGAAAAATTGAATTGAATCTTATGTTAAACCACTGGCATCTATAGGAGCAGTGTTATATAGTATAAAAGGCAAAATAAAATAATCAGTCTTGCTAAGCCATGCCAGAGGCTGGGTTACAAATATAAAGAATGGCATAGTTCCTACTCACAAGGAGTTAAGAGGTTTAGAACCTAGTTCTATCTCTGCCACTTTCATTGTTGAATCATTTCAGTCACATCAGACTCTTTGACAACCTACTTGGGGTTTTCTTGGCAGAGGAGTGGTTTGCCATTTCCTCCTTCAATTCATTTAACAGATGAGGAAACTGAGGCAAACAGGGTTAAGTGACTAGCCCCGAATCATACAGCTATTAAGGGTCTGAGCCCAGATTTGATCTCAGGTTTTCCTGACTCCAAGCCCATGACTCTATCCACCATGCCACTTAGCTGCCCTTTTTTAATCTCTGCCACCACATAGTTGTATTAATTTTAGCAAATCATTTAACTTCTGCCACACTTAATTTCCTTTTCTTTAAATAAAAAAGATGAATTGGCATAGATTTTTAAATCTATCTAGATATCTATCTATTTATTATCCTAGGTCTATCACTTCCTGTTTAAAATATCCATAATTCTTTTTAAGACAAACACACCTAATCTTGGCCCCTTTGGTGCCTAATGCAGTTAATGCCACAATGACATTTGTTCGATTACAGTATGCTGAAATTAACCTACAGTGAAGTTTAGTTCCCTACTGTTAACACATATTTACACAGCATTTTATGATTACAAATCTCATCATAATCCAAATAAAATCTCAGTTCAACATTTTTATGTCTTTTGACATTTTCTGTTTTGAAATCCTACTTCTTCTGAAACAAATGTTAACAATATTCTGCATTATTTGGTAAGCAAATGGCAACAATCATATTTATTTCAAGGGAATAAATGCCTCAAAAAAGAATGAGACTCTAAGCTCTTTATTTTCACAAATCTATATAAAACTTTCATTCAGCCATGCTTCTGATCACACAATTTCTGAAAGCTGGAGCTGATTCTCAACCCTATTTGAAGCTTTACCACCAGAACGCATGTAGCTACTTGGCACCAAGATCTGGTAAGGGGGAAGGGGTTTACAAATGCATCTCCCATTACTTTTAATGGGAGCTACAAGTACTCATGTAGAGAACAAAGGGCCCTACAACATTTATTTTATGATCTGGTACAGATGTAGTTTTCAAGAGCTGTTCTAAACCCCTAATATTTGGGGGGAGGGGGCATCTCAAAAGGCTCCACTTTTAAGTCACCAAGGCTATATTTTCTTTTGTAATTTAATAGTCCAAGGTTTATGCCTAATAGAGGACTATTATAATGGTAGAAAATTATGAATATGGAATGCACATGATGGAAAAGATTTTCAAAGCAGTGGACAGGTTAGAAGGAAAATATGCCTCCTTAGGCACTTACTAATTTCTTTAAAGTTTCGTGTAATTTTTATAAAGCACTTTACAAAGCACTTTCCTCAAAATAACCCCAGGAAAGAGGAAATGAACATATTATTAGCTCTCTTTTTCAGGCAATGAAACTATGTAACAGAGAGAGTTAGATTACTTGTCTTTGGGTACAAAACTAAGCGTTCCAAAGCCAAAACTTGAATCCAGATCTTTCATATTATTCTTTTCATTATGGCATAGGCTGTTCAAAATGTTAGGCAGAATTTAGGTGTGACATGCTAAATAGAATTCAGAAAATGATTCATTA
>JAQQSK010017173.1:0-10202 GCA_028658325.1 Potorous gilbertii | reverse complement strand
TTGATGATGATGATGATGATGTTGATGATGATGATGGTGATGATGATGGTGATGATGATGATTGATGATGATGATGACAATGATGATGATGATGATGGGGGAAGAGCATGGTATGGTGGAAAAAGTACTACATTTGTCACAAGTAGGCCATGAATCTGAGTCTGGATTTTGGCCTATACTTACTGTGTGACCTTAAGCAAAGCACTTTGCCTCTCTGAAGTTCAATTTTCTCATATACAAAATGGGAACAGTACTTGCATTGCCTCCCCTACAGAATCAGTGAGTCAAATGAGATTTAATTCAATTCCACACGTACAATGGTTCAGAGCCAAGAGTGAGGAACCTGCAGCCTCAAGGCCACAAGTGGCCCTCTAGGTCTTTAAGTGTGGCCCTTTGATTGAATCCAAACTTCACAGAGCAAATTCTCTTAATAAAAGGATTTGTTCTGTAATTGAATTCAGTCAAAAAACCATACCCTAGGACCTCAAAGACCTTGAGGCCACAGGTTTCCCGCCCCTGGGTCAGGCCCTGTGAAATGAATCAGGGATATGAAGACCTATCCTCAAGGAATCTTATAGTTCTCCATAAATGTCAGTTTTTGTAATGATCTGGAACTAGATAAGCTGTGTCCCTTTGCTTCCTTCAAATAATCAAGAAACATTAAACAGAAGGATAAAATCAGGGATAATATTCTTGAAGCGAAACAATAGATTCACCACTTCCTTCTCAACCAAACCACCAGTTCGATGTTCAGGGCTTGTTCTATAAGAGCTGACAACAGATCTGAGATCAGGGATGAGTCCTGGCAGGTAGTTGAGACATCCCACAACAAGGGCAGCCCTCCAGGGGGCAGGATGGAGAAGCAGCTGCCAAAGCATGAGAACAACTGTGACCAATGCAAGGTCTTGGCTCTCCAGGGGCCATAAGGAGAAGGGATAGAAAGACTGAGGTGGGTACAAAGCCCTAAATTAAGAGGTTTTATAGGCCATCTCCCCCCCATCATGGGGTATGGAGGAGGATGGTGTTTGAGAGATAAAACCTTGGAGAATGAGCTATCGGTAAAGCTGTTAACTTGCTTTATACCAGGACCTTGGGAGCAAAGGTCATGATTCTGCCCATATATAGTCTCTAATACTCTGAAAGAGTATGGCATATGAAATCAGAAAACTTTGGTTCCAAATGTAGTTTTGCTAATCACTACCAATAATCACAATAGATCATATACATGTGCACATACACACACATACATATACACACATATATATAGATACATGGAAAGAGATAAGGGTTGGACCTGTAATTTCACTGGGTACTCCTAGGTGAAGAAACTCCTGCAATATAAATTAGTACCTTTTCTACAACCTAGAGCTTTTCCTGGAGCACCAAGAGGTTAAATGACTTGCCCAGTGTCACACCACTTACATATACTGTATATATCAAGGGCAGAACCAGGACTTCCTCACTTTGAGGCCAGTTCTCCAACCCATTTAACCAGCTGCCTGTCATGTAAAATAAATACAAGACAAATGCAAAGTAAATTATGTGAAAGGAGGATGCCAGCAACTGGGATCAGGAAAGGCTTCATGTAGGAAGTGGTTTGTGAAGAGTCTCAGTTTCCTCATCTGAAAAACAAAGGGCTTGGCTTAAATGATATTTAAGGATCCTTCCATCTCTGAAATCTATGAAAGACAATAAAATCAATAAACTGATATATTTGGGAAAAAGGAATTCTGGCGAGCAGAATTAATCTAATTAAAGAAACTTCATATGTTCAATTCTATTGTATATACACACAATTTTTATTTTCTTTTTTTCTAAATTATACATAAACAGTTTTACCATTCTTTTTTTTATATTTTGAGTTCCAAATTCTCTCCCTCCCTTCATCTCCTCTCCGCGTCTTCTTCTCTCCCCTCCTTGAGAAGGCAAGCAAATTGAGATAGATGTGCAGTCATGCAAAATATTTCCATATTAGTCATGTTGCAAATGAAAATGCAGACCCTCCCAAAAAAAGAATAAGAATAAAGAAAGTTTAAAAACATGCTTTCATCTGCACTCAGACTTTACCAGCACTTTCTCTAGAGGTGGATAGCCTTTTTCATCCTAAGCCCTTTGGAATTGTGTTGGATCATTGGATTGCTGAGAACAGCTAAATCATTTATAGTTGATCTTCGTATATTATTGCTGTTACTATGCACAATGCGTTCCTGGTTCTGCTCATTTCACTTTATCTCAGTTCATCTAAGTCTTTCCAGGTTTTCCTGAAAGCATCCTACTCATCATTTCTTATAGGATAATAGTATTCTATCGCAATCATATACCACAACTTGTTCAGTCATTCCTTAATTGATGGGCATCCCCTCAATTTCCAATTTTTTGACACTGCAAAAAGAGTTGCTATAAATATTTTTGTTCAGATAGGTCCTCTTTCCTTTTCTTTGATCTCTTTGGGATACAGGCTTAATAATGGTATTGCTGGGTCAAAGGATATATACAAATTGTTTTCAAATTGTCCTTCACAATGGTTGGACCTGTGCACAACTCGATCATTCTCTCCAGCATTTGTCATTTCTCCTAAGTGTAATGTGATACCTCAGAGTTGTTTTAATTTGTATTTTTCTAATCAACAGTAATCTGTTCACATGACTATAGATAGCTTTGATCTCTTTTTTGAAAGCTGCATGTTCATATTATTTGGCCACTTATCAATTGAGAAACGACCTTTTATTTTTATAAATTTGACTCAGTTCTTTCTATATTTGAGAAAAGAGGCCTTTATCAGAGAAACTTGCTATATACATTTTTCTGATATTACTTCATTGTCCATGGTACCTTTTAGCAAAATGTAGTCTCCCCAATTATCTCTTTTAATTAGGTCTATTTCTGCTTTTGCTTTGTCTGAAATCATGATTGCTACCCCTGCTTTTCCTTTGACTCGAGCTGAAGCATAAGTGCTGCCTTAGCCCTTTATTTTAACTCTGTGTTAACTTTCTATTTCAAGTGTGTCTCTTGTGAACAAAACCATTATAAAAGCTGACAACTTGTAGGAGCATAAATAGTAGCAGTGGATAGATAGATGACAGACAGATAAGACAGAGAGATGGATGATAGAGTTAGAGATATAATATACAATAGAGATGATACAGATTGACAGATACATAGAACAAGTGTAGTACATTAGTAGTAGAAGTATCCTGTATGATTGTAGCATTAAGCATATTTATTTCATTACAATCTAATTCTTTGAAAATTAGCAGTTTTTATAGTATATTTATAATTGTATAATTATATTGTATTTATTATAGTATATTTGAGTTCCAAATTCTGTTCCTCACCCCTTCCCCTACAGTCATTCAAAACATATTTCCATATCAGTCATGCTGTAAAGAAAACACAGACCAAAAAATAAAAATAAAAAAGTTGGGTTTTTTTAATTTTTTAAATTTTGATCTGTGTTCAGACTCCATCAGTTCTTTCTCGGGAGGTAGATAGCATTTTTCACTATAAGTCCTTTGGAATTGTCTTAGACATTGTATTACTGAGAAAAGCTAAGTCATTCACAGTTGATCATTGTACAATTTTGCTGTTACCATGTACAATGTTCTCCTGGTTCTGCTCATTACATTTTGTATCCCATTTTACTTTTAGAAAAAATAGTTTTCTTTTTCATATCATGAATTTGATATATATCAATATTTCTTTATACGAAGAAAAGAAAAAGAGGATTGTCTATGACATTCCATCTCCTAACTCTGGACATTTTGATTAGTCTTCCTCCATGCCTGATCTCTCTCCCCATCTCTATCTCCAGTCTTCCCTGACTTCTTTCAAGCTAAAATTCCACCTTCTACATGAAGTCTTGCTAGATCTCCTTTAGTCCTCGCCCCTTTCCTCTGTTCTCCAATTTCTCCTGTGGGTATTCTTGTTTGTATCTAGTTATTCTCATGCTGTCTCTTATTTGAGAGCAAGGACTATCTTTTGCCCTTCTTTGTGCCCTCAGAACTTAGCATAGTGATTGTCATATAGTAGGTACTTCATAGATGTTTATTGGTTTTCTGATGATAATTCCATTGCTATGAATATTCCCTGAAAATATCATCAAATACAACAAAAAAGTTATCTGTTCAAAGACTTTCACAGCATCATTATGTATCATTGCAAAATACTAGAAGCACATTGAATGTCCAAAATGGGGAAGTGATTAAAGAAATTATGACCCATTAATGAAGTATTATAATACAATTATGTCAGACAAGTATGAAAAATACAAAGAAATTGAAAAGATATTTATGAAATGATGAAAAAAAAACCAGAAACAAAAGTAGTGTAGTATATGCTAACTACAATCAGAGAAAATGAAAAATAAATTAGAAGGAATGAAACATTTTCATGGGACTGAAATAGAATAACTGAAGAATTTTTGTTATAGCTACTGAAAAAAATTAATTATTTCAAATGTAATAGTTACTAAGTCTAGTTGGTTGTTTTAATGCTCAGTGTTATGGTTTTTTTAATTATTTTAAAAACAAAATAGAGAGGGTGGAGCCAAGATGGTGAAGTAGAAAGGTGGACCTGTAGAATCTCCCCCCATAGTCTATAAAATGCCTGTAAAAAAAATAGCTCTAAACAAATCCTAGAACAGCAGAAGTCACAAAACAACAACGTGAAGGAGATTTCCAGCACAAGGCAGCCTGGAAGGCCAACAGGAAAGGTCTATCACACCAGGCTTGGCACAAAGCACAGCCTACAAAGTGCAGCCTTGGCCATGCAGCACCAGTAGGAACAGGACTGGAACAGGCCTCAGAGGGCAGAATTCCTGGAAGAAGCTGCAGTTTCCAGATTCTTCAACCCACAAATGCCAAAGACAGCTTCAAAGGTCTGTGAGAAAGCTCTCTTACCTGGGTAAGAAGGGAACACAGTCTCGTCCAAGCCCTGGCCTCAGGGCAAGAGACACAACTGCAGCAGCAACATCCACTTTTGCCCTACAAGACAAGAAAGATATTGGGGATAAGGGAAGGGAGGGGTGTGATAGAAAGGAGGGCAGATTAGGGGAAGGGATAATCAGAATGCACAGGTATTTTGGGGTGGGGTGAGGGGAGAGATGGGAAGAAAATCTGGGACTCAAAATCTTGTGAAAATGAATATTATAACTAAAAATATAATAAACAAAAGTAAAATGGAACAAAATGTTTGGATGCAATTAACCCTAAAGCCTCTTTAAGGTCAACATTCTGTGATCTTACTCTAGTCGTCCCTCATTACTGAGCCTTACTGAGGATCTTCCTTGCTGGCCAGGAGGCCAGTTTGCCTTCCCAACACTCAGAGATCTGCCACACCCAATTCCTAATGACATTTCCCCTTTTATTCTGTCACTGCTACTCTAACTGAATATGTGTTTAGAATCCACTCCCTCTTTCCCTTCTATTTTGTCTTAACAACTTTTAGACAAAAAGAGCATATTTTCCAGTTTCAGTTAAAAGAGAAAGGAAAATATACCAATTCAGAAATAATTTTCCAGGAGAATGTTATTAGAAATGCAAATAAAAGAAGTAAACCAAGTCTCACACTAGATGGCCCTCTATTTCCTAAGCTTTTCTATCCCATTACAGTTCATTAGGCCTAACTTGGTCTGTCATGATTTTCTCTCTTCTAAAGCATCCATCCCTTGATGTCTCCCAGGCATACCAGAAAATTTTTCCATAGTAGAAAAATTTTCATTGGCATATTTGCTCAGTTGAGTTTTCTGAATCAAGATTAACAGCCCAATTTACAATTCCAGACCACCCTCAGACAATAAATAAGCTTCCTGCTATGAACATCTCAACCAATCAATCAAGCAGCACTTATTAAATGCTTTCTGTATGTCAGGCACTATACTAAGGACTGGGAATTTAAAAAAGAGACAAAATTAGTTACTACCCTCAAGGAACACACATTCTAATGAAAGAGATAACATATAGATAAATAGGGACATAGAAGAGACATACAGCATCATTGAAAGCTAACTTTGGTGAGAAAAAAGCCTTAGCAGATGGTTACCAGGAAGGGTTTCCTGCAGATGGTGGAATTTGGACTGAGTTTTGAAGTAAGTCAGGAATTCTAAGAGGTAGGAGTGAAGAGGAAGAACATTCAGACTTAGGGGGCAGGCAAATACAGAGGCAAAGAGTGGGAAAATGGAGTGTTGTGTGTGAGCAACAGCAAACAGCATCACTGGATCATAGGATGAGTGGAAGGGAACAAAGTGCAAGAAGACTGGAAAGATAGAACATGGCCAGGTTATGAAGAGCTTTCAAGGTCAAATAGAGGATTTCATATGTGATCCTGGAGGTAATACAGAGCCATAGGAGGTTATTGAACAAGGGAATGGTATGGTTAGTCTCGGCAGCTGAACGTAGGGTAGAATGGAGAGGGGAGAGACTTAGGGCAAGGGAACCTGTTAAAATGCTATTGTAATAGTTCTAGTGATGGGTGATGAAGACCTGCACTCAGGTGATGGCTGTGTGAGGAAACAGAAAAGGATATATGTCAAGAGATGTTGTGGGGAAAGAAATGATAAGATTTAGTGACTGACTGGACTTATGACATGAAAGAGTGAAGAGTTACAGATGATAACAAGATTGGGAACTTGAGTGATTGGAAAGATGGTGCTGCTGCTGACAGCAGTAGGAAATTTTAGAAGATAGGGAGATTTGTGTAGAAAAATATGAGTTGTTTTGGAGATGTGTAGTGTGAGATGCTTTTAGGACATTCAGATAGATATTTTCAAAAGACATTTGGTGACATGAAACTGTAGCCTAAGTGAGAGATCAGTGATTGCATATAGTGGCATGTTGGAGCCAGATCAAACAGCTGGAGAATCTATGGTTGTAATTTCAGAGCTCACTTTGAAAAATCAGAAAATGAGTTTTGTTGACTGTCTAAATTTAAGGTAGTGATGGAGAAAATGCTAATGGTAAAGATTAAACTTAAAAGAGTATTCTGTTTTTAGAGAACCGGTTATTAAACATTTACTAGCCTACCTCTGGATGTATATATAGGTTGAGGAATCATCCTCATAGATGATTAAGTCCATAGAAGTTGGTGATGTCAACAAATGAGGGAGTTTAGACAGAAAAGAGAAGGCCTAGAGTGCTAGGGGACACCCACAGTTAATATGACATAGATGAAATAGCAAGTTCTCATTGTTTCATCTGTTATACTTTGATGAACCTGTGATATTGTGACTAGAGAAAGAAAGAAGAGGCTATGAAAGGATCCAAAGGGAACAGAAGGCTAGGGTATGGAGGGGTCAAGTGCCCAAATTCACACAGGTAGTAAGTTACTATGCGACCTTGAGCAAGTCACAACTTATATGATACTATTTCCTCATCTGTAAAATAAGAAGGATGTTGTAGAAGACCTCTGAAAACTTCATCTTCTTCTACTGGGGATATAAAGATAAAAACCAAAGAGCCCTTGCCTTAAAGAAAGCTAAAATGCATCAGAGCTTATTCTATTGGTCTATTCTTTTTTCTGATCATACATGTCCATGATGATATCTCTTTCACACTTTATCAGGCACAAATCATCACTGATCATATGATACAGCTTGGTTAGGCCAACTATTTCTCTTTCTAGTGCCCCTTGTGTTGCCAGTTTGATTCTTCCAAGATAGTGGTCTTCTATGGGTCAGAGACATAGAGCTTCAAATCTGAACTAGTCTCTTCTCTTATTCCTATTCTGTTCTAAACTGTTCATCTGTAAAACCAGTTCAAAAACCTATTTCACTGGGTAGTCAGTGCAACTGCACGTCACATGCTGGGCAACATATGTTTTTCATCCACTTTGTTTTTCCATGTAGATGACTACATTTCTTTCCATTTCCTGGGAATTTCACTAAAAAGGCATTTGAATGTTCCAGAGTTGGATGAAATTAATGCAGTCTCATCTTCAATTAGAAGCAGGACTAGATGATCTCTGTGTCTTTACACTGGCCATCCCACATGCCTGCAAGGCACCCCCTTCTTATCTCTGCCTTACAGTCTCTCTTTCTTACTTTAAGATGTAGCTGAGAAACCATCTTCTGTTTGAAACCTTCCCTGATCTCCCCACCTGCTATTGCCTGCCTTCACAACTAACCTAATATTTAACTACTTTTAATTTTAATAATTTCTTATTTTTGGTATTTATATTTTTATATATACTTATCTCTTCCATTAGAATGTAAACTCATTGAGAGAACAGATTGTTTCATTCTTTGTCCTTGTCCCTCTAGCACCTCACACAGTTGTTGGCATATAGTCTGTATTTAATAAATATTTATTGGTTAATTAATCTTTTCATCCATCTTTTCATGCAAGCCTTCCAATGTTTCTCTGAATTTCCCATGTTAGCATTTCTTATGATGTAATGATATACCATTACATTCCTATACCACACAATTCGTTCAGTCAGTTGACAGGAACCCACTTTGTTTCGGGTTCTTTGCCACTACAAAAAAAGCTGCTATTAATACTTTAGTTTGTACAAGATCTTTCTTTCTGTCTTTGACCTTACTTGGGTACATGCCCAGTAGCGAAATCCCTGGGTTAAAGTTCGGTGACTTTTCTGGCATAGTTCCAAAATATTTTCCAGAATGGTTAGACTAATTCATTGTTTCATGAATAGTGCATCCATGGTACCCATCTTCCCACAGCTTCTTTAAATATTTTTTCTTTTATTTTCTTTGCCAAATTTGATGGATATGAAGTGGATCTCAGTTATTTTATTTTGCATTTTTAAAAAACTATTATTGAAAGACTTCCAGAGATTGAATCCCAGCTTAGACCCTGTTACCTATTACATATTACTTAGCTAATTAGACATATTCCTTCCCTATATCCTGAGTAAAGAGGAGATAGAGTTATCACATACAGTTAATGTTTATCCCATCACATCAGAAAGAAGATATAACACTTCCATATCTCACCCCCAAAAGTCCACAAACAAACCATTCTATCATTCAGTTCCCAGTAACTCTGGCTTTCCATCTGAGACTGAGTTTGCACAAATTTTGATAAGGCAGAGAACTGAGCTTTCACCCCATCTTCCTTGATAATCCTCTTCTTTTTCCACTTTCATTTTCCATGACAATATTTTCCCCTAATTCTCCACAATGACCTTAGGTTAAGTGCTGCCTCTGACATATACTAACTATGCAACTCTGAGCAAATCATTTAATCTTTCAGTGCCCCAGGCAACGCTCTAAGAATATAAATTGTGGAGCAGTTGTTCATCTGTGTTTGTTAGGAGTTCTAGACCAAAATTATTTTTTTCCTCTCCTTTCAATCTCTTTGTCCCCTTTACTGATTCCTCTCTCCCCAACCCTTTTAGTATGAGTCAGTCTTTCTCTCTTCTTCTCAAGTCCTCCTAGGAAGACTAGACTTAAGCTAGAATCCTTTAGTTTCTTCCCCTTCTATTCAATGTCTTCAGGGGATCTACTTTTTTTTTAACTTCAAGTATTAACTTAAGATGGGAATGGCTCCCAAATCTCTCCCTACTCTGACCCCTCTCCATCTTCCAAAATCTTCAATTAGAAGGACCAGATGTGTCCTAATGAATGATCATTTAATATTAAAAATCTAGTTTGTAAAGCAAACACTGAGCTCATTATCACTTTTTCTAAATAGTTAATCTTAAATAGACCAAGAATATGAGCAGGTAGTTTTCAGATGAAGAAATTAAAGCTAGCTACAATAATGTTTAAAAATATTCTAAATAATTTTTGATTAGAGAAATGCAAATTAAAATAACTTTGAGGTTCCACATCATATCTATCAGATTAGCTAACATGACAAAAAAGGAAAATGATAAATGCTGGAGAAGATGTGGGAAAATTGGAACACTAATTCATTGTTGGTGAAGTTGTGAACTGATGCAACCATTCTGGAGAACAATTTGGAACTATGCCCAAAGGAATACAAAACTGTACATACCCTTTGACCCAGTAATACCATTTCTAAGTCTGTATCTCAAAGAGATCATAAAAAGGGGAAAAGGACCCATATGTGCAAAAATAGTTACGGAATTCTTTTTGTGGTGGCAAAAAATTGAAAACTGAGAGAATGCCCATCAGTTGGAGAATGGCTGAACAAGTTGGGATATATGGATGTAATAGAATAATATTGTGCTATAAGAAATGAGAAGCAGGAATATTTCAGAAAAATATGAAAAGACTTAGAAGA
>JAQQSK010017172.1:0-10202 GCA_028658325.1 Potorous gilbertii | reverse complement strand
AAAGTATAGCACTGTGAAGGTATCGGAGAAGAAATTGTTAATTGTCCCCGTTTTACAGATGAGGAAACTGAGGCCCAGTCATTTCACTCTACATGGTAAATCAAGTGAAAACCTTTTATGGCATTTACTTGCATCTATGAGTGTGTGTGTGTGTGTGTGTGTGTGTGTGTGTGTGTGTGTGTGTGTGTGTATGTAGGAAATGTATAGCTCTCTATCCCCACTTTAACCATACCCAAGGAGGTGTGGAGGAGACCTAGACCTTGGATAAGAAACTTTCCCGGAGAAGGATAATGGATTGACCACTACCAGGCTGATGGGGGCCGAGTGGGTCATTTGCTCCTTTAAGATCAAGAGGGCCTCTTCATGAGGGTCCGATTTCTTCACAAACACCTTCCCGCTTTCCTTCCTAGGCAGATGGAGGTTGGGGAAAATTAGGGCAAAGATGCCCAAAGGAAAGAGCCTATGACACCTCTGGATGCACAGGGGCAAGCCAAGAGATGTTTGAACAGCCTGGGTTTGGGGACAGTATAGATAACACTTAGCACATAGTAGGAAAATAGTAAGTACCTGTTGACTTCACTTGATGTGACAACGTCCAGTGAGGGTAAAGGAGACCTTGCTCTACTAGGCCTTTATAGTCTGAGCTCCTAGACATCAACCCTGCATCTTGGTCTGGTAGTCACTAGCTCTGAGGAAAGTTACCCATGTTCTGGACCTAGTTTTCCCCTTTCCTCTCACTCCTCTAAATTGTTCATGGCTAAAGCTGACAATTCCCAATCGGGGTATTTGTATTTTAAAAGAGGATCTTGTGGAAGACTGTGCTTAAGGACTAAGATGAATGAATAGAAAATAATGCAGTCTAAGGTAATGTTTCCTAGCAGGTGGCCACCTACTTTGCCTATGGTGAAAGGTGGCCTTATGTAGGGACTTGGAAGCAGGGTTCTAACCTGAGACCATCTGGAGCTCTGGGTGGCTGTTGGCACTGGCGGATTATAGTCTTGATCTGTTGGGTGGGCTGAGGAAAATGCTCCGAGTTGAGGATGGAGTGACGTACAAGCTCCGGGGAGGATGAGACTGGTGGGAGAAGGGGCATTTTTCAGGTGATGAGGGTGTCATGCAGACTGTAACAATTTCTACCTCCCGGGGACTCTCTGAAGTTAGGGGCAATTTCTTCCAAAAGCTAAGCAAAGAAATGCTGGAGGGGAGAATGGGCAGAGAAGACAGGGGGCATCCAGAATTAAAGTACTCACAGGTTCTTGAAGGAGAATGTTGGTCCTGTACCCGGATAGGGGTGGCCACTGGTTTAATAGGGGGGATGGAGCCCCTAGTCTTTGAGGGAGAGCCAGATACTAAGGCTTTGGGCTGGAAGCCAACCCCTCCAGGGTCTCCCAGAGCTGGGGCTGCATAGATTAGCACTGGCTTGGCAGGTGGACTTCTGTTCTTGGCCTGTAGAGGGGCATCTGCCACTGTTGGCTTCTGCCAAAGAGGTGGAAAATCCTGATGAGGGCTGGCCCCACCTCTGGCCCATGAACAAGGAGAAATCACTACCCACAAGGCATCTGAGGTGGAGCAATGACCTTTGTGAGCCCTAGCGAGCCCTCAGGGGTAATGGGAAATGGTAAAGACTGTCCCCATGTTACAGATGAGCAAACACCCTAAACCACATGGTTAGCAGCAGAGCCACAGGCATCAGCTCAGTTTGTCTGTTCCTCTGTCTGCCTCCTCTCTCCTCCTCAACCCTCAACATAATCTATCTTTTCTTTTATCTGTTATTTTTAGCTCCTTCCTCTCTAGTCACTGCATCTTCTTCAGGTGTAGACCATGTTTGTGTCCCACCCTCCAAGGCCCTCTCTCAGGGCCAGACTCACTTTGGTGGGCAGGGGCTGGGAGGAGGCTCCCAGGGTAACTGAGGAAGCTCCAGCGGAGGGGACTGGATCTGTCAACTGCTGCTGCTGCTGCTGCTGCTGCTGCTGCTGCTGCTGCAGGGCCATAGCCTGAAGAGTCATCTCTCGAGCCTTTGTGAGAGACAAGAAAGAAAGAATTGGCTGGAGAGGAGAAGGAGAAATCCCCTTCCTCCCAGGAGCCTCCTTGCCTCAGCCTCCATTTTCCCTAGGACCCTTTCACTGCCCTCTTCTCTCTGTTGAAAAAACAGGACCCCACTTACAAAAGGGGACCAAATAGGTCATCTCCTTTGGGATTTTCTTCCCCTTTTTTATATTCAACTCTTTGGGGCCAGCTCCTCAGAGGGAGTGAGTGTGGTTCTGGGTCTGGCTGTAGCCTTCTTGACCCTAAGCTCACCAGAGACAGAGACTTTTCAGAATCCACTGTAGTAGGTGGGACTGAGAGAAGCCACTCAAAATTCATCAGAGGGGCAGATTGGGACCCACCTACAGCTTCTGATTCTGTGCAGCAATTGTCTGTGTCCTTCCATAAAGCCTTCACAAAGGATTTAGCTTATTTTGGAGCCCTTCCTCTTGGCGTTTTAATATTTCTTGGATATCATTGGAGTGCCATGCAAACCTTTAATATTCAAGGCATAAGTATACAAAAACAGAAGGGAAAGAGCCCTGCTTAAAGAGACCTCAGTTTTCCTGGGGAGATATAAGACGTATGTGTGCGCGCGCATATGTATATACATATATGCACACACGCATACATACTTATACATATGTGTACTGTGTGTTATACACACATGCACTGCCTAATCATTTATATGTGTGCACATGTATGTATTCATGTACATACATATGTATGCACACACATAGATGTATATATACATGCGTACACATACACATGTATAGAAATATATTATACATCTATAGATACATGTACACATGTGTGCACATACGCCATGTGTATATCTACATAAATGTAGAGCATGAATAGCTAGAAGAAGAAATCAGGTAAGGCTTCATGTAAAAGAGGGACAATGAGAGAGAGGCTTAAAGGAAGTGAGGAATTCTAAGAGGCCAACCTTCATTCAGGGAATGATTGCCATCGTGCCCAATGACAGAGACTGAAGATGGAACATAGAGTGGGTGAAAAGCAGTACTATGAAATCATTGAAAAGGCAAATGGGAGACAGATTGTGGTGGGCTTTAAATGCCAAGCTAAGGAGTTTACATTTTATCCTAAAGCTAAATCATCTTCTCTCTCTTCCTTAAACATGGTACCTTATCTTGGTGCCTTTGAACTGCCTAACTGGGGCAGCTAGGTGGCACAGTGGATACAGCCCTGGGCTTGAAGTCAGGAAGACTATCTTCTGGAGTTCAAATTCTGCCTCAGATACTCACTAGCTGTGTGACCCTGGGCAAGTCACTTAACCTTGACTGCCTCAGTTTCTCATCTGTCAAATGAGCTGGAGAAGGAAATGACAAACCACTCCTCTATCTCTGCCAGGAAAACTCCAAATGGGGTCATGTAGAATTAGACACAACTGAAATGACTCAACAACAATAAATGCATAAGGGGAGGGAAGGAAGCAGACGGGAGGGCTGTTGTGGAGACAAGATCAACATTTGATTGTTGCTGGGATATGTAGTGGAAAGAGAGAAAGAATAGGAGATGATTGTGTCAGTGTAAATCTGAGTGATCTGAAGGTTCCTCAAAAGGAATAAGCAAGTTTGGGGGAGGGATGAATTTAAAGGAAAGATAGAATTCTGTTTAAGCATTTTGAGTTGCTTATGGAACATCCAATTAGAAATGTACAATAGGCCCTTGGTGATGTGGGATTGAAACTCAGGGGAGGATTTGAGGCCGTAGAATTCAGTCATCTTCATGGTAAACATGAACTAACAGAAGCTGGTGAGATCACCAAGAAAGAGATGTAGACTCTACACAGAGGTGGGGAACTTGTGGCCTCGAGGCCCTCTAGGTCCTCAAGTTCAGTCCTTTGACTCTAAACTTCACCGAATGTGAAAATTAGGAGCAGATAGAAAGAAAACACAGGAAAGAAGCAGCATGTGAACTAACGGGATGAGAGTATCCAGGGAGAAGGGGATGTTGATAGTGTTAAGAACCACACAGAGATCGTGTTAGCTAGCCAGTCAATAGATGGCCACTATGAATTGGCCATATTTGCAAAGCTTTTCCCACTTTGCTAAGTAATCATTGGTTCATGTTCTCCTCCCCAGGGAAATAACCACCTGAACCCCTTTCAGTTTTACAATGTTCCTTCCCCATCACGTTCAGCAGTATGTAATTCTGCCCTTAAACAAATTCTGCTGCCAGTTAGGGTGAAGGAATTTCCCCACGGGCCCCCCAAGGTGAATAGTTCTGAAGGGGATGGGTGGGTACTCACCAAAAGCATGGCCTGCTTGTGGATGAAGGCTTGTTGCAGTGCCAGTGTGGAGGGATCCAGGCCTGGGACTACAGAGTGCCAGGCTCAGTGAGGCACCAGGATCAAGGGGATTGGGGGAATAGGAAAAGCTGGAGTGAGTGGCTGTTGGTTGTTAGGGGATGCCAGAAACAAGGGAACCAGGGAAAATGAGGTAGGGAGTTATCTGGAGCATAGAAGTCAGAATGAACTAGATCAGGAGCCATGGAGAACAAGGAATAGCTGAGACTAGATTCTGATGAGCAGCTGGGGCTACTTGAATTGATGATGAGGGGCTGAGGAAAGCTGGGATCAGGAATGTGATGGTCAAGGGTGCTGGGTCAAGGGGCATGGAAAGAGGCAAAGTGTGAAGAACTTCCTGCTATAGACGTCTGACGTCAATCCCAATAGCCAGCCTTCTTTCTTCCTATTTCTGGGGCTCAGCTATCAATCCCTCCCACCCCACTCCAGCTTAATGGGGCTGAGTAATTGTGAAGAGAAAAGTGGAAGCAGAGGAAAGGATGGGAAGGGGAAGAAACAAGGGAAGGAGGGAGGAGATGCCAGAGACATTATACCAAGGCCCCAGCACCTGTTCCACAGTTCCATGTCCCACGCCATGCCTTCTCTACCCAGACCCCTAGGGCTTGACCTTCGTGATATAGAGGTTCAACCCCAGAGGGAACCAAGGGAAAACTAAGGAAACTCTGGGGGTGAGGAGAGGTGGTACTACTGACCTGGTTCTTGGGGTATTCTGGGGGGCCCAGCTGGCTCCTCATCACCTTTGGGTTGACCTCCTCCTTTCATCCTATATGAGATAGCAGTTGGCTTCTCCAGATCCTAAACACAGGACAAAAGATGTGTACCAGGTCAAGGGTCAAGGAGCAGGGATTGAGGTCCTACCAGGGCTGGGGAATTTCCAACCTCGAGGCTACATGTGGCCTTCTAGGTCCTCAAGTGCAGTCTTTGACTGAATCTAACCTTCACAGAACAAATCCGTTTGGGTTTCAGTCAAAGGGCTGCACTTGAGGACCTAGAGGGCTGCATGTGGCCTTGAGGCTGCAGGTTCCCCACCCCTGTTCTAATCCCTTTTTTCTAGCACCTCAATGATCTGATCTCATGGCAAGAGAATGACCTCAGATGATGGACACTATGGAGTGGCGCTGATGGGGGTTCCTAGAGCAATTCACTAGCCCTGAAAAGGGGAAGCATTAATGATATGGGGCCGTCTCCCCCTGGAAGGAAGGACTGAGCTGGACCAGCTACCTGTGAATGTCTCCACACAGTGTTAAGGGATAGGGGAACAATATGGATGCCAAGGCTTAGCAAGAAGCCTTCTATTTTTTCTCTGGCATGCCAGTTTAAAGCGTGAGTCTGGAGGGAATTGGCACAAGTCTCTGACCAGAAAGGATAATGAACATCAAGAGACAGGCCCATCCATCACTTCAGAGGACTCTGGAAGGAAGAGACCTCTTAGGCATGGGAAGGTAAACTAGTCCGAAACTGGGAGGATGTAGGGCTGAGGTTGAGGAAAGGGAGTTGTTCTGAACTATGTCTTCAGTGTAACACAGAATAACAGCCTGAGGCCACTCAGGGGCTGGGGGGCTGGAGGGTGGAGAGTGGGGAAAACGTGTGTGTGTGTGTGTGTGTGTGTGTGTGTGTGTGTGTAGCTGGAGGCAACTTGAATTGATGTTGTAGAGGCAGGGGGAAGTGGAATCAGAAATATGAAGATCACGTGTGCTGCATCAAGGGGCATGGGAGGAGGGATAGGTTTAAGAACTTCCCGCCCTACACCCCTGACCTCAATCTCAATAGCCAACCTTCCTTCTTCCCTCCTATTTTGGGGATCAGTTATTAATTTTCCCCTCTCCCCTGTCCGCAGTTTAGTAGCTCTAAGCTCTGCGTATGTGTGTGTAAATGTGTGATGGAGTGCGTCTGTTGTGGTGTACATTTTTATATGTGTGAGAGAGTATTCCAGAGGCTCTGCGTATGATGAAGTGTCTATGTATGACAGTGTCTTCTGTGCTCACTGCCACCTCCCCATTATGAATCCACGAATCACCATCAAGTCTCTCTGCTCTTATCGTATTCCTGGAGAGGGCGTGCCAAGCGACTCCCCTCTGATTCCTCTCCTCCCTAGCCACCACTTCCTTCTGTATGATATTTGCCTCATTAGAACATAAGCTCCTTGAGAAATCTTACAGTCTGTGCCTTTGGATCTGTATCTCCAGAACTTGATGCCAAACCATAGGATTAGGCATACAGTAAGCATTTAATAAATGCTTTTCCATATGTGGTGCAGTGGATAGGGAGTCTGACCTGGAGTCAGGAAGAACTGGGTTCCAATCCTGCTGTAGATACTAGCTAGGTGACCCTGGTCAAGTCCCTTTCTGGACCTCAGTTTTTTCAGTCTGTAAAATCTACAAAATAGAGGTAATAAGGGCACCTGCTTCCCAGGGTCGTGAGGATCCAATAAGATAACGTGTATGAAACACTGAAAACTTTAAAGGTGAGCTGCTGGGGACTGGGTATTTGTGTAATGGGTTTCTGTGTTCACCTGAGCCTCCTCTCATCTCCTTCCCCCTGCACTCCATGCCTGCCCACCACCCCCTCCCAGGAGGCCAGGCATGGGCTCCGTACCGTGTTTCCATAGGCAAGCACAGGGTCAAAGAGGCTATCCAGGTAACGGTCCAGTCCCTTCTGTGGCATAGCTGGCTCCTGGAAGCTGTCTGAGTCTGCTGAGAAGATGCAGGGAGCAGGGGATAACATGGAATCCAGCCCTGTCAGGGAATCCAGTCCTCACAGGGATGTCATGGCAGTCTAGGGCTGAGGCAGGAGAACGATTCTCATCCCCAAGCTGCGGAGCAGGCTGGTTTGGGGGTAGAGCTAGCACCGCCCCTTTTCTCTCCAATCACCTGCTTGTATGCAACATAGTTCAGAAGATTGCTTTGGGAGATCAAGGTTTGACTTCTGGGTCTGACATGGACTCATTGTGCAAGTCACTTAAGTGGAAACAGGATGCAATGGAACTGGGGTCTGAGGACTTGGGTTTGAATCCTGACTTACTATCTTTGTGGCCTTGGACAAGTCACTGCCCTATCTGGGCCTCAATTTCCTTATCTGTTAAATGAGAGTCTTAAACTACATGCTCTCTAAAGGTTTCTTCCAGCTGTAAAATCCACTGAGCCTTGGTTTCCCTAAATGTGAAAGGGAAAAATGATCAATGTTTTAGATCCCTCACAGTGCTATTGGGAGGAGCCATCATACATAAACTAGGTGACACTATAATGTAAAGGAAAACCCAAGAGAGGAGAGGGAAGGAGCCCTCCATGAGGGGTCAGAAGTGTCCAGAGGGAACCAAGTGATGGCCGTGGGGCTATGGACTGATAGACTTACCATGACTGAAATAACCATCTGAGTCAGGAAGTTTTGTCGTCCGTATGGAGCGCCCTCTGTGCCGGGGAAGGGCAGGGGTCTCCTCATCAGAGTCCCAATTACTTCCAAAAACCCTGCAGGGATACAGGGAACTTCTTACCTGGTTCTAAGTTTCTCCACCTATCCTTAGGATTCAGGATTTCCTGGAGACTGTACCACCAAATGTGTTCTAGGAGGGCAACCTAGGCTCTTTCTTCCAAAATAGACTTTGACTGGACTGGAGTTCCCTGATTCCCCCAGCCTCTCCAGAGGTCACCATTCCACCCTCTTATTATTTGGAATTTCCCAGAAGATAAGGATTGTCTTCAAAGTCTGAACTGTCAACATCCTGGCCACCTGCCCAGGACTCAAGGTGAACAAAAGTCACTTGTACTAGTCCCCCCTCCAAAGGAGGATGGGGAAAAAACCAATTCAAGCTGTGTGTGGGGAGGGGTCAGACTGCGCGTGATGGAGGCTGGGAGTAAATTAGCTACGTACATTCTGGTGCTGCTTCTGCCTTTCTCTGCCCCCTCTGAGGTTATGATAAAGTAGGATTTCTGTTTCGGGAAGTCCCAGATCAGCTCCATGTCTGAGATCAGATCCAGGACGTAATCGTGGCCCGCCAGCTCAGCCCATTGGCTACCGTTCTTCAAGGAGACCGTCCAGCCCCTCCAGCCATCGGTTAGCCCCCTAAAGATGTCAGGAGCTCAGGATTTGGGAAAATAAAACAATGCGCTCATCGCTGTCAATTCACACTGCACAAAGGTAGCCCACAAGGATCATCCTTTTAGGTTGAGAAAGGGCTCTTCCCTCCTGGAGGGCAGGGACTGTTTGCCTTTTAATTTTTTTTTTGTATCCTCAGCATTTGGCACAGTATCCGGAATACAGTAGGTGCTTAATAAATTCTTGTTGCCATGTTGACTTTTCTAAAGACACTGGTATGTATAGTCGAAGTGCTTTGGTCTCAGCCTTGGTGTGACTTGGCTCTGACACTTAATAGTAACTAGGAAAAATCACAACTTTTACAAGGTTCAGTTTTCTCATACCTAAAAGAGGGATGATACTAATTAATGGTTGTGAGTGCTTTGTAAATTCTTATGTACCCTCCATCTCTTCTTTGAAGAGGTAGGGGGACGAAAGGTATGGAAAATTGTGCATGCTATAATTTGTTGTTGTTGAGTCATTTAAGTTGTGTCTGACTCTTCATCACTCCATTTTGGTCTTTTCTTGGCAAAGATCCTGGAATGGTTTGCCATTGCCTTCTCCAACTTATTTTATAGCTGGGAAAACGGAGGCTAACAGGGTTAAGTGACTTGCCCAGAGTAACACAGCTAGTAAGTATCTGAGACTAAATTTGAATTCATGAAGATATGTCTTCCTGATTCCAAGTCCACTGCACCACCCCACTGCCCCACACTATAATTAATTTTGTTGAACAGATTTTTTTTGTCTTGTTGTTAGAAGGGAGGACTTATTGCATAGGGGAAGAGGGAGGAAATGGTGTTGTAAAAACAAAATGCAAGGTCTCCCAAAGTCTCAGTGCTGTTTTAAATTATTAGAGCTAAATTGAGACTCTTGGAACTCTCTCTCTCTCTCTCTCTTTCTCTCTCTCTCTCTCTCCATATATATGTGTATACATATATATGTGTATGTATATCTCTATATATATGTGTGTGTGTATTTTTTTTCCCTCTCCAAAAAGTCCTTTATGCACTATAGAAATGTGGGCTTTTTACCATCATCTGGCTGCATGGGGAACTCATCGGCCAAATCAGATTTGAAACAGTTTACCATTTTTTTGTCTTGCTTTTCAATTTTTTTGTTACAAAGGATGTTTCACTGGGTAGGGGGAAAAGGGAGATACATTCAGAAATTAAGGTATTATAAAAACAAATACAGGGTGTCCCAAAAGTCTCAATGCTGTTTTAAGCCTTAATAGCTTAAGACTTTTGGGACATGCTGTATATGATTGGTTTCTCCCCAAAAAAACCTTTATGAACTTTATAAATGTGAAGTTTTATTAATATCTGGCTGCACAGGGAACTCATCAGTCAAAGAGAATTTAAAAAAGACATGTATAGCAGATGGAAGCAGGTGGTAGGTAACCAGGAATGAATGCAAGAAGGGCACAGGTCTTTGAAGAATAATGAATGATCTAAAGAACAGAAGAGCTGAGGCTGCCAGGGAATGCTATGAATTGTTAGCAAAGGGTTTTTAAAGCTATCTGGGGGAGGGTGGGAATATGGAGATCAAATGAAGAAAAAGATCTTTGCTGGGGATGGTTGGAACTGTAATAACGGACAATGGAGAGGAGGGAGAACTGCCCGACTATGACCGTGTATGCCTTTTCCTCACCAAGAACAATGATCTTCGCATCAGGAAAGATGGAACAAGAATGGTTAAAAGGGATTTGAAATGTATGCTAAGTAAAGAGCTAGTCAGGAAGCGCCTGATAATCCTTAAGGAATTCACATCA